>WNWK01005279.1:0-67500 GCA_009830355.1 Cherax destructor | reverse complement strand
TAACATAATTATGGTAAGTATTTTCTGAGAGAAATGGAGAATGCCTCTTCTGATTGGATTCAAACTTTCAGGGCCGGCATAAATTGCGCAAAGAATGACTCGCTGTTACTCGGCTGTGTATATTTTATGTTAACAATTTTATGAATAAATTGTTTTCCTGCACTAACTGGAAAAATGTTTCTTCCGATTAATTTTGAACCTTAAATACTTGTTTATCCTACTAAATATCAGTTTGACAATTTTTTGGAACAAAATACAAAAAGTATATAAAAATGGTGTAGAAAACAATGTAGAAAAAAGGTATATCTATTGAAGTTACACCTAGTAACACTTAAATGTTTTAATTTTTTTTCTAACACGTCGGCCGTTTCCCACCAAGACAGGGTAACCCAAAAAAAAAGGAAAAAAATCCAAAAAGAAAGAAAAAAAACTTTCATCACTCAACACTTTCACCATCACTCATACATAATCACTGTCTGCAGAGGCGCTCAGCAATATCCCAAACCCCTCCTTTAAAGTGCAGGCACTGAACTTCCCATTTCCAGGACTCAAGTCCGGCTAACCGGTTTCCCTGAATCCCTTCACAAAATATTACCCTGCTCACACTCAAACAGCTCGTCAGGTCCCAAAACCATTCGTCTTCATTCACTCCTATCTAACACGCTCACATACGCTTGCTGGAATTCCAAACCCCTCGCCCATAAAACCTGCTTTACCCCCTCCCTCCAACCTTTTCGAGGACGACCCCTACCTCGCCTTCCTTTCCCTACTTTGATCCATTCTCTCTAAATGACCAAACCACCTCAACAACCCCTGTTCAGCCCTCTGACTAATACTTTTAGTAACTCCACACATCCTCCTCCTAATTTCCACATTCCGAATTTTCTGCATAATATTTACACCACACATTGCCCTTAGACAGGACATCTCCACTGCCTCCAGCCTTCTCCTCGCTGCAGCATTTACAACCCATGCTTCACACCCATATAAGAGTGTTGGTACCACTATACTTTCGTACATTCCCTTCTTTGCCTCCATGGATAACGTTTTTTGTCTCCACAGATACCTCAACGCACCACTCACCTTTTTTTCTTCATAATTTTTATGGTTAACCTCATCCTTCATAAACCCATCCGCTGACAAGTCAACTCCCAAATATCTGAAAACATTCACTTCTTCCATATTCCCTCCTTCCAATGTGATATCCAATTTTTCTTTATCTAAATCGTTTGATACCCTAATCACCTTACTCTTATCTATGTTCACTTTCAACTTTCTACCTTTACACACCCTCCCAAACTCGTCCACTAACCTTTGCAACACACATTTGCCAGTAATAAATTCCAGACTCTTTCTTGCTAAATCTTCGCCTTTTTTCTTTAAAACTGTGCTTTTCACACTTCAATTCATGTTTATTTTGTCATTTATTTTTTGTCTTTGCAACATCCAGCAATAATCGGCCATCGTATTGACATTTTATATCCTGGTTTAACCATTCACTTTACTCTTCAGTCTGGGACTCTTCGTACTTGTTGTGCTCAGTTATTATAATGAAAGAAAGCGCTAAACCGACATGGGTCATACAGCTGTTGTACTCAAAAGTAGGTTCATGTTGTTTTTGGTCAGTGGGATCCCCTAATTTGCCAATTGTATTAGATACGATGTGATAAATGTCTGGCAAAGGCCTCTTCTGGTTGACTTTAAACTTCTAATGTGGAGTTTTTACTTAAGGTAATTTTCGTATTAGTTTTGTTCTATGTTAGAGAAGAGTTGACATTATTATTGGAAGGCAACATATTTTAATTTCCATATGACAATTTTTGTTTGCCTTTTTTTGACAGACTTCAAATTTTCAATGCTTATTCTTAGCTGCATAAGAATCTTATAGGACTCTCTTTAATATTCCTTTTGCGTCCATTGATGCACAAGAGGCTGGGTTTATGGGATACATCATGGAATACCTTTCATGGCTTCTGCAGCGACTGAAATACATCTTAGGAGATTAAAGTGACTGTCGGAAGTGTTTTAATTTCTTCTTTATCCTGATTTAACATACAATGACTAGTTTCATAAATGCAAATAATATAGCAGTTTCCGCCCGATAATTTGGGAACGCCACTTTTGTCTTCAAACTTTCAACACTGGAGTGACCTACTTTGGAGTCAACCATAATTTTCTACATGCTAATATATTGGAGTAGTAATATTTTCGTACGAAATTTTATAATATTTGTTTTAACTTTCTGACGAGTATGAGAAAAATTTAGTATGAATTAAGGCTCTACAGGTTAAAACTTCCAAGTTTACTAACAGAGTTAATACAAATTTGAATTATTCATTTATTTGCGATAAGTGGATAATGAATATTCTGATTGGCTTCAATCTTTTAATACTTATACAGCTCTCTCTGAGGAAGGTTTTAGTTGGCTTTGGGCAGAGAAGATTCCACTTTATTATTATTAGTAAAGAAATCAGGAGAATAGAGAAAAGTGTTTCCTTGTGAATGCATTTACTGATCAGCTTCAAACTAGCGTCACTGATATATCTTACTTACCGCAACTTCATAGGTGCAAAGTTTTCCCAATTTATTTAAACCCCCTCAACTGTTAATGCCTAAAGGGCAGTGCCATGAGGTCTACTGCCAGTTTCATAAAATAACTGGCCTGACCTCTCCTTCCTTGGATTGAACCTGATTGCTTCTCAACCCCACAGGTCCTACATGACCAATACAGTAATAATAATAATTTAAAAAATGATAATAAAAGAATTTCTTTCACAATTGCAAAGAATTTGAAATACAATCTAAATGCAAGAACAAAACTGAGTTTTTAATGTTTTTTAAAGTTTGAAAATTTAAAGGTGTCCCCAGAATTTACACTATTTTTTTTTAGTTACGGTATTTCAGCACTTACTCTGGCACAGGTAGGCACCCAGTTTATTGTGCACTTAAACCCAATTTTTTTGATCACTGGCTTTATAAAATTTAATCTATGAGAGATTTATTTTCTATCTGATATATTTCAGGGCCTATTAGTTTGTGAAACACGGATTCATGCATAGTGTGTACTGTGGTACTGAATAAATATTGCTTACTTAGTATATATTCTGATGAGTATATTTTTCTGGATGAGAATGCACTCAAAGGTGTATATGCACGGCCTAAAATACTAGATTTCAATAATTATAAAAAATATTAAAATTTTAACAATGAGCTACCCGAGTAAGTGATAATAGCAGCGGTAGAAGTAGAGACGACGGTGGTGGCTGACGTAGTAATAGCAGTGTAGACGTACTGTGAGTAGCAGTGGAATAATACGAGAAGTCAGAAAATATACTACTAAAATGTCGAGGTAAATTGTCGCCCATGCCTAAAGCATCTTTTCATCTGTCCGTCATTTCCCAAGCTGATTCTTCTACGCTCTACACATTTTTTTTATCCTAATTTTCTGTTGGTAGTAACCGGAGAAGGTAGAAGAGGGTAGGCAGAGAGCCTTCAGCTTTAGTACCTTGCCTCAAATATCGAGATAATACTCGAGTCCTTAATCTAGGAAAGAGTCTATTCCAACAGATATCCTCAGTTTTACTATCTGTTTTTTTTTCCCATGTACACCTCTCTCTCTCATACACGCACACACACACACACAGTAACCAGGAAGGTTCCTATTAATGATAGATTGACCAGTATCAAAGCGTAACTATCTTAATGCGCTTCTATTAACGTTGTTGCTTTTAGCTCTCACCACCTCTATTCCCTCTTTATCAATATGGATATACAGGTGTATGTATGCCATTTGTCGCGTTTGTCAGTGTGTGAGTGGGTGCATATATGTACTGACCGTTACAACACTCCATACCTCTTGGCTTGAGAATACTGCATTATAGACTTATAGTTATTATTACAAATACCAAAGAGAAGTAGGGAGTGTAAATTTAAAAAAAAATAAGCGGTGAAACGTTAAGCAATATTACAGCATTCACAAATGCCTTACCTCGAGAGGAACTTTGGCAAAAATCGCTATAAGATTCCTTATTCTTTAGCTTAACATTAATATAGTTAATCCAAATGACCTGGCAAGAACAATATTTTTAATTAAATATTTATTAAAAAAATTATTATGACGCACCTAAAGTTCTTCACATGATGAAAATAAAAGAGCTTTCGCACCTGAAATACTTCAGATTGAAAGGACTTCTTCCCTAGGTAATGTGAATTTATTATCAGGTATAAATATATAAGAATATAACAAGAATACTGACACCACACGATGACATGGTTAGTATGGTCCACGTACATATTTCCCCGTAAGGAGCAGATAATATGTTCTGCGGAAGCGTGTGTGTGTCTTTGCAAAGGATAACAATTAAACCATCACTTATATCTGAATTATATCTGAAGGGAGCCCTCAGCAGAATACTAGAATCTACCAAGAATATAGAAGAAAATGTCAATTCGTCGAATACCCCCACTGGCACTTGTAGTAAGAGACTTCCCCCCCACACACACACACGTATCATAGTCAGTTTCCACCAGAACACTAGAAGGCATAAAAATGGTGAAGAGAAATACAAAATTCTCTTAAGATTTATCGCAATATAAAAGTAAACTATACTTATCTAGGAGGTGGTAAACCACCAAACAAAATCAGGACCCATTCCTTCCTCCCCCTGGGGGAGATCACACCATGCCCAGCTCTTTTAGGGCAGGGTAGGTGCCAAAGCTGGAGCTTTCTACCATCTGCAGCTCGCAAGACTACCCTTCCCATCAGCCTCCATGGGGCGGGGAAGATGGCAGACCAGAGAGGCCTAGCTTCTCCTTACGAGCCCCGTGAGGGCGGGGAACGTGTCTAGGCCTGGGGACAATTGGTCCCAGACGATGAGGGGGTACTTGTACCTCCTCCCATGGACGACATAGGTCTCAGACACTCGCACGACAGGGAGCCAAGGCCAGGTCACCATCTGGAAAAGACCCGGACCGGGAGAGTTCCGACGAGTCTACAACAACAAACAACTTCCTCTCCATCAGGAAAGACCCTCTCTCCTCACATCCTCTCTATCTCTCTCTCTCTCTCTCTCTCTCTCTCTCTCTCTCTCTCTCTCTACCACGCTGTGAAGAAGGAGATCGGAGAATTCTAGAGCAACGTCACAACAGAGCGACAACTCTGGTGGAAATACGTGATGTATGATGACGTATGACTACGTTACCACAAACCAGCCAATAGGCAAGCAGAACAGCAACACAAAAAGAAAGAACAGGGAGCGAAAATACACAAGGATCGTTCCCGTCCTCAACCTGTCAGCCTAAGTAAAGGAAATCGAACATGTTCATTCCTTCCTTCCTCCCTTCCCTTCCACTGCCACAGGCAACAAAATATGTAATAAATTACATTTTACATATTCCTAACACATTACTTATCAATAGTTTTTATTTTATCTGTCATATCTCAACTTCGGATATGCAGAAATATAAGAATATATATATATATATATATATATATATATATATATATATATATATATTGCTTAAAATTACACTAACTGGACAAATCGCCAAACTGAGTCTTATAGCATTACTCCACAAGGTTTAATCACCACTCTCACCTATATGTTTGTGTTTGTAGATCTTGATCTCTAGCTCGCAGCCCCGTATCTTGAAAACTTATTCGACGGCTGCAATAGGTTCCCAGATAGTTGTGAGTCATGTTTTCTTTACTGTCCCAGGAGATTCCACTGTTTTACGCGTCCCGTAGCTCTGTTGGTGACGCACTCAGCTCACTCATTGAATATCTGTGGTTTGATCCCCGGTACGTGTGGAAACTTTGGGCATGTTTCCTTAAGACGCCTGTTGTCCCTGTTCACCTAGCAGCAAGTAGGTACCTGAGTGTTAGTCGACTGGTGTGGGTCACATCCTCGGGGCAAAATTAATCTAAGTTGCCCGAAATGCTCTGCATAAACAGAGGATTTCTACATAGTATGTCACTGATGTCAGCTAGGTCTGTATGTCATATACTTGTAGAAATAAAGGTTATTTTTATTATTATATTCTTATTCTTATTATTATTATTAAGAGGATCTAATGACTCAAAGACACTTTTGAGTATTTAAGTTTGGCATTTAACAATATCTAGCAACTTTGCTATCCACTCTTATTTACACAGTTCGTAGAGTACATAAGACACAAAATGAAGGTACTAGCGGTTTATTGTGAAGATATTTCGTCCTCCAAGACTTCATCAGTTCACACCGTGAACAAGAAAATATAGGTAATATTATAGGTTTTAGCTAAGGTTCTGAGGTGAAAGTAAGAGATCATGTTGTCACATAGTAATATATGAGTAGCCGTCTGTGTAAGGTAAGTTAGGTGACCACTGTTTCAGGTGCTGCGAGAATAAGCCTCGCTAAACCTTCGGAGATTATGAATAATCCTGAATTTTGATTCATGTTGTTCGTAGTGGTTATAACTGCTGATTCAAGACTGGTGAGACGGTCTCTTTGTTGATAAGTCTTCCCTCTGGGAAGTTTATAGGAGTGTTCCCGGTGTTTCTCTGTAGAGTGCATATATATTAAATATCGTCGCTTCAGGATACATTAACATGTTCTTTGACTGGTGTCTTTGTAGGTCGCACCAGGCTCGCCTCTCGTATCTACGCTAACACCTTATTACGATATTAAATAACTGAATAAGGTGCTGGCAACATGTAAATATATTACTCTAAAATTATATACGAATCTGTATAGAACCTCACGTAGTGTATTTATTTGTTTTTGGACTGAGGCACTACAGGAAACATAATTTTTTGTAAGTCTTGGGGAGTAGGTTAGGTTAGGTAAGGTTCGTCAGGAAACAGGACAAGTGTTTCCTGACGCGGGTCTTAGATGATGACCCGCCGTTGGAGCTTTTGGTCACTTAACCGAGGCCTTCCGCTGGCTTACCGGTTCACCCCTTTAAAAATTATGGTCATAGTTAAATACGCATAATTACAATATTGTCAAAGCTTGCTGAATGAGGTTGAAAGTAAATATGTATAAAAAAGATTACCCATGTGTTTTTAAAAGAACCCAAACTCCCCACATTTCCCACTGGATGCAGCACCTACAATGGTCAAGAAAGTAAAAATAATGTTTACAGAAAGTAACAATGTTACCCGACTCCCAGGAACATGATCCCTTGTGACTGTTACTCTGGAGAGACGGAGACAATGGACAGCAGCTCCGTGAGAAAGGGGGATAAAATAAAAGGCAAGAAGTGACAGTAAGGAAGTAGGATAAATGAGAGTATATAACAATGTTATCATAGTTAATGTAACTAAAGCACCGACATCTCATACAAACATAAAAAATAAGTCAATGAGAAACTGCATATATGTAACTGAGGTGTTCAACTGTTGCCTCATTCTCGTTAAATAGAGAGATTCAGAGATGAGCAGACTGGGTCTGTGTTGTTAATCAGACGGGTGAAGTCGTCAAAGTCATCGTTAAATGGCAATGATATGTGATTGCTGATTCAAAGAGATCAGAAAAAGAGGGAAACATCAGGATCGAATCAGTACTTATATGATCTGAGATGCTCCTCTGATAAAGAGGTTCGTGAACTACTTCCACGTATGAAGCATTGTAAATGAAAGATTTACCCAAACTGACAACACCGGCCGTAACTTCGCAAGGCCACCCTATTTTTATGGATTATTAAAAGTTCTAGAAGAGCAAATTCTAATGTTAACTTTCAGATCTTACATAGAAGTGAAGTTGCTTTACATCTGACTCTCGCTTTACCTGGGAATATAGTCTCGTTCACACAGCGAGTGTGAAGATTTTGTTGAAAATAAAGCTTTCCTCAATAAAGAATAAAAAAGTGTTGAGGTGAACTCCATTCGCACAAGCGCCGGTAGATAATATACTAACCCTTTTTTTCTTACGAATTTCAGCTATATCCGGACAAATTTCCCGTCACTACACAGATTATAACACTCATCTCATTGTGGGCATCCTCTAATGTGTCTTCGTTCAACCAAGAGCTCTTTCAACAGGAAACAAAAGAGGCTGTGAATGGTATAGTTATACCAACAAAATACTGATGTAAGCAGCAATCCACGTTCAGGACATCTATTGCAGAAAACGCTTAGGCATTCCATTAGGACTAAGAAAACCACTCGTGGCGAATCTTTTCCTTTAATAAATATTATGAGTCGCTATCTACAAAACGTTGAACAATGTGGACAACTCACTCTCATCAGTGCTTGGAAGTCAATATGGAATATTTTGAGATATGGCGACAACACAAAGCTCAAGACTAGATAAGGTAGCACTTTGTAGATCAAACATTTACGGTACGGGGAGAAAAGTGGAATATTTTCGGAAGTTTCTCAAGAACTTAAACCAGCACCATAAATGAGATTCGAAGTAGAATGAGAGATACTAAAGCAAGTACCATTCTTAGATACGTTGATTATCACGGAGAAGCAACAAATTAGATTTGCGGTATATTTGAAACCGAAGAATACCACCAGCTACACTCATCACTTCAGTCACCACTCAGCTCAAATAAATAAAAATACATAATTTAACTTTTTCCTTAGAGCTTTGACACAGCAGTGCTGTCTGGAGGAATTTTCCTATTAAAGACATCGTAGTCCGGTGGTGTAGCACTCGTCTTGTTATTAGTCTGGACCACGGTTCGAGTCTCCATTTATTTTTCAGTTTTTTCATTGAAAGTCGCTCATTACGACTTATCTCGGGCTTATATGGCTATATGGCTTCGTGGGTAAGAGAATAGACGTAGTATGAATGCTACTGTGAAAAAGACAGATGGGCCACTGATGGTCCCTTCTGTTGCAGACGACACAGTAGACCTGTTTTTGTAACTTTCATTTTTTTAACACTCTGGCAGTCTCCCACAGAGGTAGGGTGACCCGAGAAAATAAACATTTTTACCATCATTTACACTATCACTGTCTTGCCAGAGGCGAACAGATACGACAGCTTAGATGGCCTTATAAACAACAAATATCCCAAACTCCTCTTTTAGAGTGCAGGCACTGTACTTTCCACCTTCAGGACTCAAGTTCAACTAACCAGTTTCAACGAATTCCTTCACAAAATATGACCTTGTTCACATTCCAATAGCTCATATCCCGAAAGCCGTCTGTCTCCATTAACTCCTAACACACTCACACATGTTTGTTATATGTCCAAACTCCTTCCTTGTACACAAAACCTCCTTTACCATCTCCTTCCATCCTATCCTCCACTACAGATTTATACACTCTTCAAGTAATCCTATTATTCTCCATCCTTTCTAAATGACCAAACCAACTCAACAACACCTCAGCCATCTCGATAATACTTTTAGTAACTCTTCACCTCCACACTACGAATGCTTTGCATAATATTTATATCCATTCTCAAGCGATACAAGATCCAAAACAACCACAGAGGGAGTTGAATGATAGCTCTAGGCCTATCGTGTGGCAATCAACATATCAGGAGTTTGCAATGTTGCAGCAAAGAGGAGGTCCAAACAAATACGATCAGAGGAAGCGTGTTTGCTCGAATGAGGCAGAGAGGCTGGAGACTGGAGGCAGGAAGTGCCCCCAGGCATAATAATGCTCATAGCTAAAAAGATTGAATATTATAGCATAATTAGACAGCCAGCCCACAAGCACTGATATTACAGTAATTATCTGACGAACGTAACATGACAATTATGAAAATTTCGGTCAGACTACGATATGATATAAATGACTTCACATACCAAATATAGATAGGGACTCATTTAAAGGGAAACATCTGGAATTTATCCAAAGGAAGACGGCCATAGTTTATCTATCCCACAAGACTGAGGCACACGCTGGTCTAACCATCAAAAAAAACAAGCAGGTAAAACTGGTCCTAATTCCTTGGTATGGAACTACATTTAAGACAATCCAACGTATTCATAGAGTCTAATTTTTGGCTATGTGCAATTGCCTCAGCAATAAATGAAACAGTTATCAGCAAGGTTGTCGACACTCATATGTACTAGTAGACTACTAGCTCTCCTCAAGAGGGAACTGGACAGATTCCTAAAGCCTGTTCCTGACTAACCAGGCTGTGGTTCATATATTGGACTGAATACGGCCAGCAATAATAACCTGGCTGATCTGGTAATGACCCTTGGAACACCCTCCAGGTAGACTACATAGCACTCACTACCAACACTCACACCCACACATCACTACTCACTACCACCACAATCTACCCACACCAACACTACTCACTACCACCACAATCTACCCACACCAACACTACTCACTACCACTACTTCACATCCACACTAACACTACACTACTCATTACCAGCAAGTGTGGGGAATGAGAAAACAGACCTCAGAAGGGAAAACTTTGATGGGGTGAGAAAATTCCTGAATGCACTGTAGTGGAAATAGAAATTAGAAAGAAACCTGCAACTTCCTCATTACTTCAAACCCAAAAGCCCGGTTTTCCAGCGAGACCTATCATTAGCTCGTTAGAATTGGTGACATATGCACTGTCAAAATGATTGGTAACAATATTAACTACATTGCTTGCGAACATTTCTGAAGCCCACATAAAAACAATGTTGATCTCATTGAGAAATTTCAAAATGTTAATGTGGCTAATGATTTTACACTGGTAAGATTTCATGTCACAGCGTTGTTCACTAAAATGCTTGTTCCCGACTTGCTATTTTATTTGGAAGAAGAATTAGATAAGATCTCCTTGCCTTTTGATAAGAATACCATTAATGAACTGATTAAGTTGTGTGTAGTTGATTTTAAGTTTGTGTTTGAAGGGAAATACATTGCTCAAACGCAGGGTAATCCACTATATCCCCTAATGAGCAATCTGTATACGGAGTTTTTCAAGGCTAGGCTGTTGAAAGATATCTTGCCCGGTAAAGCTAAATGGTTTAGATATGCGGATAACATCTCGTGCCTTTGGCCAAATGATATGGCCCTGGATACATTACCGAGACTTAACACTTTGGTCCCGTCTATTAAATTCACTGTGGATTCTAAACTTCCATTTTTAGATGTGTTGATACACCGGGTTGAGAGGAAGTTAAGTTTATAGTATATAGGAAGGCCCTCAATGTGTGCTCATACATTCACTACTATTCCAACCATGAGACAAGAGTAAAACGGAGTTTTTTTCTCTCCATGTTTCTGAGAGCTTACCGAGCTTGCAGCCTTGAGGTCCTCGATGAACAAATTAGGAAAATATTTGACATTGCCAAGAAACTGCGGTACCCTAAGGAGTTCCTGGAATCAGCGTTGCTGGCAGGTACGAAAACAAATCATAGAAATGAGCCTGGGATAACACCTCAAATCAAGAATGTGCTGGTTCTCCCACTGAGAATTTATCATCAGTCTTGCAGAATGCAAGCAATCTGATAATGAATTCATCTCAAATGTGTGTTGGTGGTGTCTACATAATTTGTTGCAAGAGTTGCAGCTTATCTTATGTGCGACAGACTGGCAAACCTCTAGATGGCACGGTATCACAAAACTGCTATTCAGTACGAACTATCCAAGAACTGAACGTGATTTTCAGCCACAATGGAGTCTGCAATAACTCACCAAACTGAGTGGAAGACAGAGTCCTTGTCCCTTGCTCCTTTTGGCTTGAAAATAATATTGTAGAATCAGCAATTATAAAACATGATAAATGTTTATTATACTATAACAGTGACGGGTTGTTCAAATCAGATTCTTTTATAGTTGAGGCAATTAGGAATTAGGGCCTGTTTTTCCTGCTTGTTTTCTTGATGGTTAGGCCAGCGTCTGTCTCAGAATCTTGCGGGATAGAGAAACTATGGCCATCTTCCTTTAGATAAATTACAGATGTCTTCCTTTAAATTGACCCGTTTTCTAAATGTGCGAAAATTCCTAAGACTACCGCAAGATCTATCTACATTTGGTATGTAAAGTCATTTAAATCATATTGTAGTCCGACCAAATTTTTGGTAATTGTCATGTTACGTTCGTTAGGTTACTACTACAATATCAGTGCTTGTGGGCTGGCTATCTTCTAATGCTATAATATTCAATCTTTCTGGCTATGGGTACTGGTATGCTTGGTGGCACTTCCTACTTCTTGCCTCCAGCCTCTCTGTCTCACTCAAGGAAACAAGCTTTCCCTGATCATATTAGTTTGGACAACCTCCTCCTTTTCTGCAACATTGTAAGTTCCTGATGATGTGTTGACTGCAACAAGAAAGGTCTAGAGCTCTCATTTAACTCTCCCCATGGTTGTTTTGCCATATATATATATATATATATATATATATATATATATATATATATATATATATATATATATATATATATATATATATATATATATATGATGAGAGAGAGAGAGAGAGAGAGAGAGAGAGAAGATCGCAGTCAGCAGGACTCGATACTGCTACTGAGATGGTCAAGAATCCCAGGCAGTGCTCTCAGCCGCTCAGCCACAAATGCCATATAAGCTGGGCAGCCTGTTCACAAGCCATGTTTCTTTTCCCGTCCGGGACGTCAGTGAGCCTCAAGCATGTATACAAGCTATTTCAATCTCATACAGGAGGAGATTTAAATAGTTTGAATCCATGCTTGAGGCTCACTGACGTGCCCGGACTGGGAAAGAAACATGGCTTGTGAACCAGGCTGCCCAGCTTATGTGGCATTCGTGGCTGAGTGACTAAGAGCGCTGCCTGGGAATCTAGACCGTCTCAGTAGCAGTATCGATTCCTGCTGACTGCGATCTTTCTCTGTATATACCCACTTGTTTCTGTGTTGTGCACTGATATATATATATATATATATATATATATATATATATATATATATATTATATATATATATATATATATATATATATATATATTATATATATATATGAATGTCAGGCTCAGAGGCTCCAAATGGGAACAGCAACAGACTCCCAGCAGCAGAGGGCCACCACTTATAAAGACCTGCAATCAAATTAACATCCACCAGGACGCTGACACACATCCCCAAAGCAGCTCGCCATGAAGCTGCTAGCAAATTCGCTGACCTCTTGAAGAAAGTCAACGATGCTCCTGCAGACAATGGATCCTGGCACAACCTACTGCTTTTTGGCAATGCCTGTTTGGCTGTCCCACCAAGGAGGGACAAGTCACTAGCTACATCTGTTATCAGGGCAATAAATGCATTCCCTAGAGATGACAACCTTGTCCGTATCCCCTCCAGGGCGTCAAACACCCGCCAGGCAAATGTCAACAACAGAACACCTGACGCCTCAAAAATCAGGGCCCACATTAGCAGAAAAATAGAAGAGGGTAATACTATCGGAGTACTGAGGCTTATAACCAGTGAGGATACCATTGCTCCTAAGGATATCATTACAGCACAAGCCCTGAAGGACAAACATCCACCCAGAGCTCCCAGTATCAACATTGGCCCCCTTGACATTCCAGCAGGGAAAGAACATTTAACCTTACGGGACGCCGATGTGTATAAAGCTGCCATGTCTTTCCCACAGGGCTCAGCAGGAGGTTTCACTGGTTTAAGGCCACAACACTTAAAACAAATGCTCAATCCAGGTCTTGGTGAGGTCTCTGAGAGATTGTTGTCTGAACTCACCAAATTTTCCAATGGGTGCCTGGCTGGTAGTGTCCCACAGGCCATTAGACCCCTTTTCTTTGGTGCCTCACTGTGTGCCCTCCGGAAAAAGGATGGAGGAATCAGGCCCATTGCAGTGGGCAACACCCTTCGGCGCCTAGTTGCCAAGGCTGCAGTACGAAGGGTGAGTCAAGATGCTGCCTCAATGTTGAAACCAACCCAGCTCGGTTTTGGTGTTCAACAAGGCTGTGAAGCAGCTGCCCATGCAGCACGAGTATACATCAACAACATGTCCAATGAAAAAGCCTTAATCAAATTGGACTTTGCCAATGCTTTCAACTCAGTCAGAAGGGATGCTGCTCTCCAAGCAGTTTCTAGGCACTTTCCTTCCCTCTATCCCTTCATAGAATCGTGCTATAGTGTGGCTTCTAAACTTTTGTTTGGGGACCATGAAATTGACTCGTGTGAGGGTGTGCAACAGAGGGACCCTCTTGCTCCCTTTCTATTCTGTCTAGCCATCAAGGATGTCACAGAAGCATTGTCCAGTGAGCTCAATATCTGGTTCTTGGATGATGGCACCCTAGCTGGCACTACACAATCTCTCCTAGGAGACATCAGGAAAATTAAAGATGTGGTAGGTAGCCTGGGCCTATCTTTAAACCCCACCAAATGTGAGATAGTTTCCACCAATCCACAGATGATCCAGGACATTAGGGCTGTTTTACCATGGGCACGAGCCATCGATCCAGCCAACAGCACTCTCCTTGGTGCTCCTCTTGGGCTCAATGCCATCGATCTGGTCCTGGAAAAAAAAATCTCCGACCTCAGGACGATGGAAGGTAGGATGAAAGACATCGATACACATGATGCCTTCTACCTACTCACCAGGTGCCTGTCAATCCCAAAACTTACATACTTCCTGAGATGCTCCCCAGCCTTCAGCAGTCCGAAACTCGAGGAATACGACTCTCTCCTCAAGACCATGCTTGAGAGTGTATTGAATCTTTCCCTCGAAGAGGGACAGTGGTTGCAAGCCTCACTTCCAGTCAGACTTGGGGGGCTGGGAGTACGCAAATCCTCCCAGATTGCCCTACCAGCCTTCTTATCCTCTTCCATAGCATCAAATGAGCTAATAAAACAAATTCTTCCAGACAACCTCAGTGATTCAGCAGGAATACAGGACCCTAGCTACACCAGTGCCATCACTGAATGGGAGACTCTTGCTGCTCCAACACCAAAACCTAGTGAAGAACTGGCCTACAAACAATCAAGCTGGGACGGCCCCATCGCTGAAAAGATACTTGCCAATATGCTCAGGGCCGTAACATCAGACAGGGAGACTGCCCGTCTCCTAGCCGTGAGTGTACATCACTCTGGGGACTTCCTCCAAACAGTTCCCATTTCGGCCATGGAAACACGCCTGGACCTTACGACCCTTCGTATTGCAGTGGCTCTGCGCCTTGCTGCCCCTATTCACACGGAATATACGTGTATTTGCAGCGATGCGCAAGCCGACCAATATGGTCTACATGGTCTTAACTGTTCTAAAACCAAGGGTTGGCATGCAAGACACAATGAGGTCAACGACATCATAAAGAGAACCCTTGCTACAGCTGGATGCCCAGCCGAGAGAGAGCCTCGATCACTATCAGCCAACAACGCCCACAACCCAGAAAACCGCCCCGACGGGATCACCATCTATCCTTGGAAGAATGGCAAGCTCTTAGCATGGGATTATACCTGTGTCGACACTGGCTGACACCTACATCCATCACAGTGTTGGGCGACAGGGAGGAGCTGCTGACCACAGAGAGGAGTACAAGATCGGCAAGTACAGGGACATAAGCCAACAGTATAAATTTGTCCCAGTGGGATCAGAGACCTTGGGAGCGTGGGAAAAAAATGCAACACGTTTCCTTAAAGAACTGGGTTCCAGACTCATCGACACCACCAGGGACCCAAGGGCAGCCACGTTCATGTTCCAGCGTCTCAGCGTGGCTATCCAGAGGGGAAATGCATGCTGCATACTTGGCTCGCGTCCGGCTTCGGAGGAGCTGGAGGAGATTCATAATCTTTGACATATTGTACCATTGTATTCATGTTCATGTTTGTGTTTTCTATAAATGTATTCTGTCTATTAATAAAGTATTTATATGTATGTATGTGTGTATATAGGATGGGGTGGTAGGAGAAGTGGAATATTCAAATGGCATCAGGAAGAAATCCAAATTTTCTTCCTTGAAGCCTTTATCCACTTCTCGAGGCTATGGTCCCACAATTTGCACTAGAGGTGGACCCCATCCTATAAAAAAAAAAAAAAAAAAAAAAAATATACATATATATACACATATATATATATAAATATATATATATATAATATATATATATATATATATATATATATATATATATATATATATATATATATATATATATATATATGTCGTGCCGATTAGGTAAAACTTGCGATTTTGGCTTAAATAGCAACGTTCACCTTGCCATATAAGACAAGTGAAAATTTGTGTATACAATAATTTCGCAAAAATCATTCTGAACATAATGAAAAAAATATATTTCATTGTGTTTGTTTATAATTAAATTAATGTTAACGTATCTAAAATATATTTAGTTGGGTTAGGGTAAATTAAATTGCGCTTGTTATAATAAGGTTAGGTAGGTTTTCAAAGTTTCTCTTGGTACAAAATTATAAATTCTTACATTAACATAAATGAAAAAAATATATCTTTAAAAGTATAAGAGAAAATTTTAGAAAGGACTTAATTTTAGATGAGTTCTTGCTAATTGACCAGTTTTACCTAATCGGCACGACATATATATATATATATATATATATATATATATATATATATATATATATATATATATATATATATATATATATATATATATATATATATATATGCAGTGTAGACGCCCAGTTCTTAATGCTTATGCTTAACTCAACAAAGTTATTATCGTTCGTATCTTAAAAAAATACAATTATTATTTTTTTTTAAATAATACGTTGAGAACAACATACACGATCTGTGCCCAGAATGCTGCAGGAATTTCCCATCTGGATCGCAATAGTGAGTTTTTGACAAAAAGGAAGATGGCTGCTATGTGATATTTGGTTTCAGTGATGAGCTTTTCACTCAACTCTTTCAGGATTCTTAAAGCCCACTTGCCCCATCCTCTGAGGCCAATAGGGTCTCCAGCCCTATTGGGACGAAGTTATAGAATGGTGGCAGCCCTCTGTATCTGGTGATCTTCTGGGTCTCCATGAAACTAGCAGCACCACCCTCTTCAGCTTCAGCGTATGGTAAGTAGATGTCAAACAACGTAGAGGCACTGGTGTAGTCCCATGAAATCTGCTTACCAACCTTTCATGGCAGCATGGTGACTTCTTCTTGACGCTTTTGGCTTTCTTTGGGCCTCCGTACCTGAGGTTCCCGTTCTGCTGGGCAACGGGCTGTTAGACGTTTTTACTTTAGGATGTCACTGACCTCATGTCTGGCACACTTTCCCTCTGACGTATGGCAGACGAGACCATACAGCCCAAATTAATTATTTGCAGCCCTGCCTTAAATATTTAGCAGCTGTGTTAGGTGAGTATGGGGGGACGGCATCTAGGCGAAGAGCTACACCAATACGAATGGCCTCCGAGTCGAGGTGAGTGCCCAAGGAAGAATTAGGGACTGCCAAAAGGAAATCTGAAAGTGGTGCCTTCATCGCTAGGACACGAGGTTTGTCTTTTCCTGAGATATTGATGAACATCGTTTGAGAGATTTTCTCTGCGATCGGTCCGTCCCAGTTAGAGTGTTTATAATCTCTGGGAGGATCTGGTCAGCTTGAAGAGTCTGCAAGGTATTCCACGGCGCAGTTGCATCCATGAACTTTGGGGTCTTGAGCTCCTACAGCACCTCTCAAGCATTCAGGGACAATCTCCTTAACTAATTCACTTGATGCAATGTATGAGGAAAGAAATGCAAGTAGAATAAGTGATCTGAATGCCCTGAAACTCCTCACAAAGTGTCTAACTGTGCCAAGACTAACCTATTTCATGAGGTGTGCACTCTCCGTCGACATCCCAATGTTTAGTGAATATGATGCACTCCTGAGATTTGTCTTTATGAAGGCACCAAATCTGTCAATGGAAGATCACAAGTGAAATCAATCAATATTTCCAATGTGACTGGGAGGTATAGGAGTGTGCAAAGAATCACATGATATACAAAACAATCCACTCGGGGATGGAAATCTTCAGATCAAGATCTTTCTATATATTGTAATTAACAACTGATAAAGAATAAACAGGAAATTAGACATGTAATGGATCTGAGTTCGTTTAATTATGGACCAAATTGTCATGAATACTCTCCAATGGTAGAAGGAGATCGACATCTACACATAGTCAACAGACTAGCTGAGTTGTATGTTTTTATCTCGATCTGAGATCCCCTTCTTCAGTATGCACAATAGTTGTTAGATTATATGCCTTTGAGATGTACGAGAATAAATGTACCATGAAAGCTTCTCGGGACTGTGGCATGAAACATTAGGGCCTCCGTTGGTATTGCTGATGCAATCTTGTCACATAAGTCCTGCTTCTAAAATTATCCTTTTGTAAACTATATGACTGAGTGGTTACTGCTTTTGTCCTGCATTACGCATGGACCATGGTTTGAATCCTCATCCATTCATCTTCTTTGTAACTGACAGTTATTCATTACGACGTCTCTTGGCGGTGTGTGTGTGTGTGTGTGTGTGTGTGTGTGTGTGTCTGTTTGTGTGTGTGTGTGTGTGTGTGTGTGTGTGTGTGTGTGTGTGTGTGTGTGTGTGTGTGTGCGTGTGTGTAGTTCTCATGTTTTTCCTCCTCTTCGTTCTGACAACTTCTAGTTTACTGTAAAGTTGTTAAGTACAGCCTGGTAACGAGTTAGTTTACCGCGACGAGAAAACCTGCAAACTTTATACATCTTGTTTAGGTTTTATTTAGCTTTTCGGAGCCCTGAGTGGAAAAAAAAAACTCTGAAGAACACTTTTTACCCAAACCTTGCGAACCTTTGTATGATGCCACGTGTCTGAGTTCATGTTTTGTGTTGACGTTTGTGGACACTGAACATCAACAAGAGTGTCCCATGTCCACCACTGTCTGATGTAGTCAGCGCTAGTATACTGCATCCACCACAGTGTATTATCCTCGTATCCACCACTCTCTTGTCTTCACCTTCACTGTTCTATATCCAATACTCTCTGTTATTCTCAGCTTCAGTGTTCCGTGTACACCAGCAAAATATTTTGCTAATTTTGCAATTATGTGTCAGTTTTATTTGCTGTTTTTATGGTCTCTTACAGACAGTTTTTTTGGGGGATGGGTTTCCCGTTTTGTGGAAAATTGAGAAAGTTGTGTATGTAGCCCATGGAGGCAGAACACTCTGAATCAGTCATCTCCAGTAGTGTGACATTGTTATCCAAGATGGATGACGTTCTGATCATTGCACTAGGAATGCTTGTTAATCAAGTCTTGTTGTCCAGGTTCGACGATGTGGAACCATCTACTAAATTTATCATGAAGGTGGAACTTGATGGTCAACTGCCCTTCCTGGAGGCCATTTTTAGTAGATTCGTAGATACACTTACCTTTAAAGTTTATTGGAAGTCAACCAGCATGGACGATTTGTTACACTTTTACTCTCACCTGAGACAAGAATCAATATTTGAGTTGGCATCTGGCATTTTCCTGATCCTATGTAAAAATATCATCAAGCTTGTATATAGTATATTTACATACCTAGTTTATCAATAAAAAATTACATATCTATAAATCTACACACTAAAGATTATATTTATTATTTTGCTGAATGATATAATAAAATGTATTCACCATTAAAGTGAGATATCATGATTTATTGAGATAGTCGGTACAGCATAAATCGTACGTGATGTTGACCTGTGTCTTTCATGTGAGCGTGTACTTTCCACGCTCTAATCTAAGTAATCATTTAATCGTGCATTGGTCATGTGTTGTTTCCTAAGAGCTATTCTTATTTCCAGTCCCGAATTCTTAGAAGAAGAATAATTCTAGTACATAATCCTTACATAACGCAGAACAATGAATGTACTCAACTGTATTAAGAACGCCACCACCGAGAAAGACTCTACCTGGAAAAATTGCCAATACACCAGAGAGACCCTTTCAAGAGCCACATCCTCGTGGCTACCATGGCTACGTCTTCCATCAGACACTTTACCAGAAAGAAAGATCCCTATAACAAATCTAGCAGAGAAGCAGTACTGTATCTTATGCAGTACTTTACCATAGCTTCCACTGTATTGAAGCATCTTTAATTTCTACTTCCAATACCATAGAAGAAATAACTAGAGAATACATCTACTCAACTACCATGGACCATATGATGCTATGTTACGCTGCTTACCTGGTACTTCGTGACACAGCAATTATATGACCTTAATCTGATCTTCACCAGTTATGTGTGTGTGTGTGTGTGTGTGTGTGTGTGTGTGTGTATGTAATATTCTCACAGTAAACAGGTTATATCACAATTTGCAGAACAAACACTAAGAAAAAATAGTGAATTTTCAAGTGCTTTCGTGATTTCTAACATTATCAAGGAACTGTAATAATAATAAAAAAAAACAGCAGAAGGCCAATAAGGACGAACTTACACCTCGCGGTCAACTTACAACACCTGACCCTTTATGATCTAGGTAGGGGATCAAAGACCTGTCAAACACAGCTTATATTTTACACTAGCTTTAAGATTTCAACTTGTCGAGTATATTTTAAATTCTTCTCAAATTTTATTAATTATAAACGAATCCAATTTGAATAATCCTAAAACAATATTCATATTAATTTCAAAATTACTTTTTATGAAACTTGATACTATTATATTTCTCTCAGCCATGGACCTGCTTGACACAGCTTCATCGGTCTTTTGAAAATCAATTGGTTGGTTAAAATCTCTCACATGAATAAACAGAGCATTAGACTCTTGTCCACTTTTAATGCTGTATTTATGTTGTTGTAATATTCAAGTCTTTTTCCCAGTTTGACCGTGGTAAACTTTATCACATTTTTCACAAGGATTCCTATAAACACAACCATCCGCATCTTTGGTGGAATTTATCTTTTTTTTTTTACTGTATTTATCAAATTATTTTACTGCATTTTGTATCATTTTTTTTTTTACTTTCATATTAAAGTTCTTAAGTAGAGAAGGCATATCAAGAAAGTTTTTATGGTAAGGAAGAACCAATATATTTTTAGGTGAATAAGGTTCGTTGTCCTGATTTGAATTGTAAAATGTATTTCCAGCAATTTTATAAGATTTATCAATTAAGTGTTTTGCGTATTTTAAATCATTAGCTATTTCATAAATCTTCAAGAGAATACAGAAAAATTAACTCTGTCTTGATGTGAGAATAATAGTGCACATAAGAACAGCAATTTGTTGGTTTTCCGTAAATTTTAAATTTAAAACCATGGTTCCCCTTAATAATTAAAAATCTAGAAAAGACAATGAGTTATTTTGTTCAAACTCAACAGTAAATTTTATGGAATGAGTTAGATTATTTAATTTAACTATTTAATTTAACAAGGAAATGGTTTATATTTATATTTTTAGGCATTAGACATAAAACATCAACATACCTCTACTACTTAGGTCTATTGGGAAGGATTTTGTTAAGCAATTTTGTTTCAAAATATTTCATATACATTATTATATATATATATATATATATATATATATATATATATATATATATATATATATATATATACGCTGTTTTCGTCCATCCTCTTGTATTATTTGGAGTGACCAAGGCCCCAGGACTGAAGTATATCCGATAAAAATGACCTAAATTTAGGCACCTGTGTTCTTCCTTCCATATTGTTGGTATGTCAGTACCGTCTACTTTCATCTGCTTACGCTATTGTTTACTCACATATTCGCTAGTGTTACAATTCCCCTGCGAACGTTAAAATTAATATTAGCCAAAAGACTCAGTGAAGTATGCGTGTATGTAGGACAAGCATCACACATAAGCTTCCCGATCTCCCACGACAAATTTTTTTTAATACTTACCACGAAGAGACCGAGATAATGAGACATATCACATGGATATAGACTTAGTTGACACACAATTAGCACGTTCTCTGTGCCTCTGTGTTACGTCGGGTTAGTGGCCGGAGTGGCTTGTCGTGCTACAGTGTAAAAAATTATGTGGAATGAATAAGTCAGACGAGGTAAAAATCTGTTGGAAGAATACAGAGGCGTAGGTAGCCTGGAAGGCATAGCACGGTGGGACACTGCTCTGAAGTGATGCTTGGTGACACAGATCATGGAAACATAACTTGGTGACACAGGAATTGCCGTACAGCTTGGTGACACGGTGAATGGTGGTACAGCTTGGTGACACGGTGAATGGTCGTACAGCTTGGTGACACGGTGAAGGGTCCTACAGCTTGGTGACACGGTGAATGGTGGTACAGCTTGGTGACACGGTGAATGGTCATACAGCTTGGTGACACGGTGAAGGGTCCTACAGCTTGGTGACACGGTGAATGGTGGTACAGTTTGGTGACACGATGAGTGGTCGTACAGCTTGGTGACACGGTGAAGGGTCCTACAGCTTGGTGACACGGTGAATGGTGGTACAGTTTGGTGACACGGTGAAGGGTCCTACAGCTTGGTGACACGGTGAATGGTCGTACAGCTTGGTGACACGATGAATGGTCGTACAGCTTGGTGACACGGTGAATGGTCGTACAGCTTGGTGACACGGTGAATGGTCGTACAGCTTGGTGACACGGTGAATGGTCGTATAGCTTGGTGACACGATGAATGGTCGTACAGCTTGGTGACACGATGAATGGTCGTACAGCTTTGTGACACGGTGAATGGTCGTACAGCTTGGTGACACGGTGAATGGTCGTACAGCTTGGTGACACGGTGAATGGTCGTACAGCTTGGTGACACGGTGAATGGTCGTACAGCTTGGTGACACGGTGAATGGTCGTACAGCTTGGTGACACGGTGAATGGTCGTACAGCTTGGTGACACGGTGAATGGTCGTACAGCTTGGTGACACGGTGAATGGTCGTACAGCTTGGTGACACGGTGAATGGTCGTACAGCTTGGTGACACGGTGAATGGTCGTACAGCTTGGTGACACGATGAATGGTCGTACAGCTTGGTGACACGGTGAATGGTCGTACAGCTTGGTGACACGGTGAATGGTCGTACAGCTTGGTGACACGGTGAATGGTCGTACAGCTTGGTGACACGGTGAATGGTCGTACAGCTTGCACGTGCAGCGGTGCTGCTCTTGGTGGATTGGTGGTGTGCTTGGAGTGGTGCTGTGCTTGATGGAGTGCCGTGCATGGAGCAGTGGTGCTGTGCATGGAGCAGTGGTGCAGTGCTTGGTGGAGTTGTGCTGTGTTTAGTGGACTTTTATTCCGTTTTGCAGTACAACACCTAGTAAGATGGTGCTGTGCTGGGCGAAGTGGTGCTCTGCTGTGTGAAATGCTGCTGTGCTAGGTGTGTGGTGCTGTGCTAGGGTGAGGATGTGCTATGTTGGGTGGGTGGTGCCGCTGTGCTGAGCTGAATAAACTATTTAAAGAGGTGTTCTTAGTGGGCTCTGGGACACCACCAGAGTCAGAGAGAAAGAGTACAACGGAGGGTTCTCTTTCTCTTAGATAACAGGGAAAAGGGGTTAAGAAACTGAAGGAGCTGGAGTCCATAAAGACAATGGAAGTTGACAATGTATCTTTGTGGCATCTGCGAGGGAGATAGAGAGGACGTAACAAGGTGTTTCCATGGTATCTGTGTGTGTGTGTGTGTGTGAGAGAGAGAGAGAGAGAGGTGGGGGTAGACCAGAAGCGCTTACCGAACCGATAGCAGAAATTTACAACTATTCAATGGAAACGGGGCAATTGCCAGATATGCGGAAGACAGCGAATGTAGAATCAATATACAGTATATGAGAAAGGAGACAGACACTTTACATTAAACTATAGACCACTATCACTGACACGCATACCATGTATAATAATGACAAGGATAATTAGGGAAGTGGTACAGCAAATTCTAGGAATCAGTTTCATGAACAGCAACAAATAGGTGCTTAGATATACTGAATCCTGTCTAGTAAACCTTCCTAAGAACTATCAGATGGTGTCAGTAGTAAGGTAGGAAAAAAGCATTAGTGGACTGCATATTCTTGAACTGCAGAAGTTATTCAACACAGTACCTAAAACACAGGGCAGGGATATCACATAAGGCACTAAACCTGATAATAATAATAATAAGACAAAAAGTGACGATTTTGGAAGAGGCATCAAAAAAAGAGAAGTGCAGCAAGCGATATTCCACGAGGAACTGTTTCTGGTATTTAATGTGTCTTACTTGCTAAGATAAATGTGGTTTATTGAATCTCTTTAAGAGTTGATGTCAAAATAATCAGGAGAATAAAAGTGGGAAGAACAAAGAAAGGCTTCAACTGAACCAAAATGAAATGTAATGTCGCTTATACAAGTGACTACTTGAAGTCATCCCTAGCAAATGCAAGGTTACTAAAATCCGGAAGGAATAAAGAAAACCAGAAACAGAGATTCACCACGAGACTAGTACGTGAGTTGGAGTGAGTGAACCGTGAAGAGAGGTCAGAGTCAAAGTCAAAGAATTATTTCCAGATGACACTGTTTGTACAGAAATGGGTGACATTTGGTTGAACACACAGAAAGCCCGTGGTTATGCAGAGCATTAGAGCATAGAAGGTCCAGGAGGGACTTGAAAAGACAGATTGTTCAAGAAGCGAGAAACTGGTACACAAGAGTAATTGTTGCAATCAAAAGGTATGTGTGTGTTCCAGTGATATAACTAAATGCGTCTTCATTCTCACAGTGGTAAAGAAGCGGAATGACATGACTCAACAAGTGGTGGAGGCAGACTCAAGCATAGTTTCAAGAGTTAATCCATTTATGGAACTAAATCAAATATTCTACCCCTAATTTAAAAAGTTGATGAGAATGAATAAGCGAGTGTACACACACACACACACACCTCGAGCTGAATAGGATAATAAACACCAGACAGCACGGATTCCGGGAAGGCAAATCCTGTGTAACAAACTTCCTAGAGTTCTATGATAAAGTAACAGAGGTAAGGCAAGAGAGAGAAGGGTGGGTTGATTGCATTTTCCTGGACTGCAGGAAGGCCTTCGACACAGTTCCTCACATGAGATTAGTAAAGAAGTTGGAAGAACAAGCATGTATAACAGGAAGGGCACTGGAATGGATCAGGGAATACCTCACAGGGAGGCAACAACGGGTCATGGTGCGTGATGAGGTATCACAGTGGGCGCCTGTGACGAGCGGTGTACCGCAGGGGTCAGTCCTAGGACCAATGTTATTCTTGGTATATGTAAATGACATGACGGACGGGATAGACTCAGAAATGTCTCTGTTCGCAGATGATGTGAAATTAATGAGGAGAATCACATCGGAAGAGGACCAAGCAGGATTGCAAACAGACGTGGACAAGCTTGACATCTGGTCTAGCAACTGGCTTCTCGAATTCAATCCAACCAAATGCAAAGTCATGAAGATCGGAGAAGGGCAAAGAAGACCGCTGACAGAGTACAGGCTAGGCGGACAAAGGCTACAAACCTCGGCAAAGGAGAAAGACCTTGGGGTGAGTATAACGCCAAGCACGTCTCCGGAGGCACACATCAACCAGATAACTGCGCCAGCATATGGGCGACTGGCAAACCTAAGATTAGCGTTCCGTTACCTTAACAAGGAATCGTTCAAGACACTGTACACCGTGTACGTCAGGCCCATACTAGAATATGCAGCACCAGTCTGGAACCCACACCTGGTCAAGCACGTAAAGAAACTAGAGAAAGTGCAAAGGTTTGCGACAAGGTTAGTGCCACAACTCAGGGGTCTGTCCTATGAAGAAAGGTTGAGGGAAATAGGACTAACAACACTGGAGGAAAGAAGGGTCAGAGGAGACATGATAACGACATACAAAATACTGCGGGGAATTGACAAGGTAGACAGTGACAGGATGTTCCAGAGAGGGAACACAGAAACAAGGGGACACAACTGGAAGCTGAAGACTCAGATGAGTCAAAGGGATGTTAGGAAGCATTTCTTCAGCCACAGAGTAGTCAGGAAGTGGAATAGTCTAGAGAAAGATATAGTGGAGGCAGGAACCATACATAGTTTTAAGACAAGGTATGATAAAACTCATGGAGCAGTGAGAGCAGAGACCCAGTAGCGGACAGCGAAGATGCGGGGCCAGGAGCCGAGTCTCGACCCCTGCAACCACAATTAGGTGAGTACAATTAGGTGAGTACACACACACACACACACACATACCTAGTAGCGACTAACGAAAAGGCGGGGCTAGAAGCTGTGAATCGACCCCTACAAACACAAATTGGTGATTACACACACACACACACACGCACACAAACGCACCTTCTTCGAATAGTAACTCAGCATGCGGCAACTGCCAGTTGTGTAGAAGACAGCGAATGTAATCCCAATATTCAAGAAAGAGTTCAGAGAGGCAGCATTAAACTATAGGCCAGTGTGAATGACATACATAGTCGGCAAGCTCATGGTGGCGGTAATCTGGATAAGCGAGTTGAATCACCTGGAGAGGAGGGGTTCATAACCAATAACACACGTGGCTTTATGTATGTTAAATCTTGTGCACAAACCTAGGGGAGTTTTACGACCAAACAAAATGTTTTTCAACACAGTACCATTTTAAAGGAGCAGGCAGAGCCTTCCACAGGGAAGGCTCTGCAATGGATCAAGGGATAACTAACAGAAAAAAAACAATGTGTGCTTGTCTGAAGAGGAATGTCGGAATGAGCACTTATGACGAGTAGGGTTCCTCAAGGAACAGTTCTGGGACAGGCACTATTTCTTGTATGCGTGAACGACATAACAGAAGGTATAGAGCCAGAGTTATCCCAGTTTTCAGAAGCTGGAGATGAAAATACTAACAAGTTAGGACCAGGAAGCACTACAAAAGAAATCAAACAGATTACAGACCCGGGTTAAAGGCCTTCAAACCTGATGGCAAATGCTCTCGCTTCACACGGCGAGGGTCCGGGTTCCCGGCAAAGGGGTGGAAACATCGGACGAGTTTCCTTACACCGGTTGTCTATGTTCACCCATCAGTAAAATGGATACCTGGGTGTTAGTCGACTGGTGTGGGTTGCATCCTGGGACAAAACTGACCTAATTTGCCCGAAATGCTCTGCATAACAAACGGCTTTCTGTATAGTAGTATGTCGTTGATGTCAGCGAGGCCTGTATACCTTGTACATGTACTTGCAGTAAATAAAGATATTATTATTATTATTATTATTATTATTATTATTATTATTATTATTATTCACAAGGAGAAGGACCTCAGGATGATCATTGTACAGAGCAAATAGCCTGAGGTGCATGTCACCTGAAAAACTGCTACTGCAAATGAAAGGCTGGCAAATCTAAGACTAGCGTCCAGAAACCTAAGGGAGGAGTCAGTCATGACAATATATAACAACTGAAAGGTATACTTTGTGGGGACCCCAAAAAACGCATGACTGGTAGAAACCAAGGCAAGGAAGCATAGGTGGAAGCTGAGGAAAAAGAATGGGAGGATATCAAATAGTTTTACAGTGAGGAGGGTGATTATTAAATGGAAAGAAATAGATGAGGAAGTGAGGATAATAAATTATATACACAATAACCAATACAAGTATCTCTGTCGTTAGAGCCTTTAGCTTACACTCAAAAGCTCTGGAGTTCAATTTCTAGGCAGGAAGCAGTGCTTGACGTGGCCCCGTGGCGCAATGGTAGCGCGTCTGACTCCAGATCAGAAGGCTGGGTGTTCGAGTCACTCCGGGGTCAAACGTTTTCTTGAAGTAGAGATCATGTATAAGATGAGTCGACGTCGGCTCAGACGCTGCAATAGCTACACATAGGGATATATAGTTAAGTAACAGATCCCTTGACCACTTGCTTACTGACCTGCTGACTTGATCTCACTAAATCACTCACTGGGCCTCACCTGCTACGTTGAAAAAGGTTTCGTTTATTCTTGGGTAAAACGAAAGTTGTCAATAAGGTTATAGAAAATGTTGCGTTTTCTTTTCAAGTCAAAGTCAAGTGCGCCGACATTCTTTTGTCACTACCATAATTATTTTTTTATGTTATAATTCTAAAATTCACTTCTAAACGTGGAAATAAATTCTTTATTGCAAAGTGTTGAAATGATGATAATAACATCCATGTTACTTCCTATCATCTTTATGTTGCTCTTCCTCACCCATTCATCCCTTATCTTCCTTTCATCTTCTTCCCTTCCCTTTCCCAAACCATTCCTCTCTGTTACTACCGCAAAATCGCTCCTGACATTAACCCACTCATCACTCCCTCTCCAATATCTCAAAAAAAAAAAAAATATATATATATATTTAAATTTTACACCTTTGAGGAAGAGATGTATAGCATTTACTTTATAAACTAGATGTGTATCTGTTGCTTCGTGATCCAGGAATATAACGAGATGGTAAAAAAACGCTAATGAAGTAAAATGTATAAACATGTATTCATATGTATATGAATATATGCAAGAATGATTTTTTTAATGAATGTGTGCGAATAAGTATACTTATACATGTGGGTATGCATATATGACAATGTATTTAAAAATGTGTATGTATGCATTTGTGTATGTATCGTTATTTGTTAAGTATATGTATAGTGTGTGTGTGTAAGCATATGTTTACTTGAATGTACTTACACTTTTTGCACATGTATTCATTGATATATGTAGAACAACCACAGTGAATAGTGAAATTCCAAGCACTTTCGTGATTTCTGACTTTATCAAGGAACTGAGGTTAATGTGTGGTGTGAATATAATGCAGAGAATTCGGAGTTTGGAAATAAGGAGGAGGTGCGGGATTACCAAAACTATTATCCAGAGAGCTGAGGAGGGGTTGTTGAGGTGGTTCGGACATGTAGAGAGAATGGAACGAGACAGAATGACCTCGAGAGTGTATAAATCTGTAGTGGAGGGAAGGCGGGGTAGGGGTCGGCCTAGGAAAGGTTGGAGGGAGGGGGTAAAAGAGGTTTTGTGTGCGAGGGGCTTGGATTTCCAGCAAGCATGCGTGTGCGTATTTGATAGGAGTGAATGGAGACAAATGGTTTTTAATACTTGACGTGCTGTTGGAGTGTGAACAAAGTAACATTTATGAAGGGATTCAGGGAAACCGGCAGGCCGAACTTGAGTCCTGGAGATGGGAAGTACAGTGTCTGCACTCTGAAGGAGGGGTGTCAATGTTGCAGTTTTATAACTGTAGTGTAAAGCACCCTTCTGGCAAGATAGTGATGGAGTGAATGATGATGAAAGTTTTTATTTTTTGGGTCACCCTGCCTTGGTAGAAATCGGCCGATGTGTTAATAAATATATATATATATATATATATATATATATATATATATATATATATATATATATATATATATATATATATGTATATACACACAAACACACACACACACATGTATGTGCATGCATTGTTGTAGTATACATGTAAAATTTGTGCATGTATACTTGTGTAGATGTATTATTGTGCATTTGCATTCGTACATGTGTCCGTCACTACCAACAACATCACTACTACCATCACCATCACCACCATCACTATCACTTCCAACATCACCATCACCATCTTCTTTACTACTACCACCATGTACATATATAAATATGTGTGACTCTATAACCAACTACAAGTATTTTGGTCGCTGGTCGATCCGAGAAAGTCATCCTGGTATTGCGTAACCCCAGTCCCCAGTGTCTATTGCAGCTACAAATATTCACAAGTTATTACATGGAAACAAATGCCCCAATTTCTTCTATAAAAATGGCAAATTGGGATATTCATGACCCAAAACTAATTTAAACCTTCCACTAAGAAACACCAGCTTTGAAGCTAAACTGAAGAGGCTTTCACTCGTTATCTCAGAGTTTCCGATATCCTAAAATATGTGAGCAAATTAAATTTCAAGCTTACGAGCTACAGTTTGGACAGAATACTGACGATAGTATTCTCGTTGTATATTGAACACTTGGAAGATTGTAGGGAAATGAAGCTGAAGGGAGGTCCCCAGTTAAAAGGTAACCCACCCTGGTGCACCCCTCCTCTCCTCGCTCTAACTGTCAATAACTGGTAGTTACCCCTAACGTAACTAAGGTCTTCATTCGCAGAAGCCATAAGCTACCGTGCTTTAAGCTGGTTATTGATGGCAAGTAGGACTGTGCTTATTTGTGATGCACATCGAATATTAGAACGAACTCTGTGTACAGAGCACCAACAACCCCAGAGCGCTGTTACAGCTGGTGTCCGTCAGTGTCCATCAGACAGTGTGCCACCATGGCACGAATAAATAAGTAGAGCTAACGGTAATTTCATCGCGTTTTAAGTCATTAAGTATTTAAAAGTTATCCATAAAAAAAATTAGAATGCTTAGGTATATCTATTTTATTTAACATTGATGTAAGGTTATTTTGAACTTCTCCAGAAGAATTCTTACTGAGAGTGAAATTTTTTTTTTGTTCTTGGGCCTTGATTTTTGATTACCGGTGTCATATACTTAGGAGTTTCAGCATTCATAATACTATTAGTTTCCTAAACCACACAGACACAGACAGACAGACAGACAGACACACACAAACATACACACACACACACACACACACACACACACATGATAACGACATATGAAATACAGCGAGGAATTGACAAGGTGGACAAAGACAGGATGTTCTATATATATATATATATATAATATATATATATATATATATATATATATATATATATATATATATATATATATATATATATATATATTTTATATATATATATATATATATATATATATATATATATATATATATATATGGCAAAGCTGCAACAGAGAGACCAGCTCTGGGTCTTTCTGTGCAAGGTTTTTGTACAATAACTTCCAATTAACAAGACCCACCACGATAAACTTCTTCAGGCCTGTGCGTGAATACCTGAAGAAAGTTTTGGAGTGGCAAGAAGACCTGCATTTTATTTTTTTCAGGATTAATGAAAGTTTTGTTTTCGTTGGTTCTCTGCCAGAGGTGTGAGAATGGATAAAACAATAGTCTTTCCAGAGAGAAAGGATGGGATAGATGTGAAGGGAAGAGGAAGAGCAAGATGAGATTTTTTTCGTATTACGCTACACATCCTCTCAATGGCTCCAGCACGCATAGAACAATGTATACTGTCTGTAGTGCAGTATGTTGTTCCAAGAGTGTGATATAATCAGGGTTAGACCCAATGTCGAAACACCTTTCGCCCTATCCCTTACCACCCCTGAGAGGGGTGTCAACCACGTCTAACCCATTTGAGAACACTATCCCTCACCTGGTTTCTTATCCCCTCTAATGAGCACCCGTTCACTCCACCTCCATTGACGCCAACGCAAGCTCACTAGTTCTTGTCTCCTAAGCGTAGTCTCTCTTGCCCACGCTCAGTGATGATAGAGATATCATAAAAATTACATTTTTACATTTTTCCTGTGTATGGGAGAGGCCGTACTGGAAGATGGTTTCCTCCCAGCTCTGCTGGAAGGAAATCGTAGAAGTTCCCGTAGCTGATAAACTCATATGGAATTCTTGACGATATCCTCATCGCCCTATTGAAGTCTTCCAGCTGAGTCTGACAGATTTCAATATTATAAATGAAACCCGTCCAGTGTGATGGAATGACAGGGGAAACATAGCTGTTTTTTTTTTCACTATTTAACCATCATAAAGAATAGGATAACAGCACTACTGCAATAGTCAATTTTGCTAAAAAAAAAAAAAAGACAGATTGAGAGATGGCAGAAAATGTTGCGGTAAACCATTTACAATGCGAGTTGAGGAACAGGTGTAGCGTGTGCAGAATATCGTTCTCTCAGTAATAATGACGTTATTTGTTTACAAACCATGAGTGCTGGGTCACATACCTATGGAGAGCACCCCATAATCTCTACTAGCAAGATCCTATCACTTATTTTCGAAACAGCTCTTTTATTTAAAAAAGAAAAATTCACAGACCTTCTCTGACAGGTAAATGGGGGATCTGGAAAATTAAGAGCCCGATGCACCCTTGAGGCATAGTGCAACTTGCTTGTAACTGACAACAGTGCCTGCAAGTAGCGGCAATTCGTTAGCCTCGTCAGTCATCAAAGATGTATGTTACATTTCTAGAGTGGCTAACTTGATCAGTCCGCGCCATCAATGTACGAATAGCAGATGCAGATAGAAGCAATGTACTTATGTCTGCAAGAAAATTTGCTCACAAGACCTCAAAAAGCTGGAGAAGGCAAGCCAATTATGGCAATGAGAAAAATTGTCAGGGAAGACAACATCGACAATAGGGAAGCTACCACAGCTTCATTACTATGAGCTAAATACCCACTCATGGTGATCAGTGTCACCAACAAGTCTACTTATGATCACTCTTCAACGCCATTAATTTTGTACAAGTCAAATATTTATAAAGCGAGTGCGTCAATTCTGTCAAGTTCTGAGGCACAGGAGTTACACTGAAATGCGACTACAGCTTTTCAAATTAATGATTAATCAATTGCATCGCTCAGCTGCAGAGATCTTACTCTCGGAGGCAACAACATTCAACAACTGTGCATTATTAAATGCTTTGGAAAAGAATCATGGCTATTTTCGTTGGCAACATTTCCCGCTATCTCGTTGCCAAAGTTGCAGTCAGAAGCACAGATCAACTAGACTGATAATGACGAAATCTTGGATTTAGGATCTTTCAAGGCATTGAAGCAGGAAGAAGGTTGCTATTTAAGACAAAATCGCAAGGTTTTACCTATTCGGCACAACATATATATATATTTACACACACACACACACACATATATATCTTTTCCTCTTTCTTCTTCATTCTTCCTTCCTCCACCTCACTCTTCCTCCTTCACATAAACAATTTGAGTTTCTTGCATTATGCTAAGTTAAATAACCCTCAAGAATAATATCCGGAATAAATCCTTCTTCTTAGGGTCATATATTTACATCTAGATGAAATACATTCTTTTTTATATGAACCATTTGGATGCAACGTCATGAATTTTGTTCTCCTCCTAACCAAGGTTTACTGACTAAGATTCAGCTTCGCGGACACTCACATTCATTACAGGTTTTTACAAGGATGATAACGACTACCTTGAACATTAAGACTTGAACACGTCAAAACGTCATTATAAGCTTCTCTCTCCCATGTTCGGGTTATTTGTATACCTTGAACACTCAGATACTTTAAGTTATAATTTTTAAACGGGTGGACCGATAAGCCAGCCGAAGGCCTCGGTCAGATGACCAAAAGCTCCAACTGCGGGTCAGGAAACACTTGTTGTGTTTCCGCATATTTTTCTCAGCACCAAGCTGCCAGTTTTCTCACTTCATATAGGTTCATTAGAAAAATATTTTGACATGAATTATTCATTTGATGCCTCTTAATGGAAAGTTTATCAAGACAAATCTTTGGAACTTTTTGATTTTCTGAGGAACTTCCAATGTAATCTATGTATTGTTATAAAGGAAGGTAACTCATGCATTAAAGGAAGGTAACTCACTTTTCAAGAGTGTTTTTCATTGAAAGGTTCAAGTATATGAAGAGAATTTATTCAAGGTAATCTCAAAAAAACTTCACTGGATAAAAGTTTTCATATTGTAACAAAAATAATTTGGTAAAGAGAAATAATTTCATAACAAGAAAAATCCTACTTGGTTCTCTTACGAAAATCATAATTAGCTTTTCTAAAATAAAAGTTTCCCTTACTGAAATGAAAGCCTCCCTTACTAAAAATAATTCCCTTCTTAATATCAAAATGAGCCTCCTTTACTAAGACACTTCATAAAATTAAAAAAATCAGTGTGAAATTTTCTCAGGGGGTTTACCGTCAACATACTTATCATGAACATTGCAACATCAACAAACATGCACAAACATTATAACTAAATCGTGAACATTGCAACATCTACAAACATAACTAAATCATGAACACTGCAACATCTTCAGACATACACAACAAACCTTGCTACTGAATCACGAACACTGCAACATCATCGAACACAAACATTTCAACTAAATCACGAACTTTTCACGAACAATAAAGTATGAATATGCCACTAATTATACTGACCTAAGTTGATGAAAGTTTTAATATACACAAATTTCAGATCTCTCTTTTAATAATAAGTTTAATTTGCATACGTAGGATATATATCTACCTTAACAGAGTTATTATAGATACGTAGTTCTATTAGTAATAAGCTGTCTTTTAGTAGAGGTAGTTTTATTTTTAGCTGAGGTAGTATTATTTTAGTTGAGATAGTTTGTATTTTTAAATTTATTTTCAGCAGCGGTAGTTTTATTTTTAGCTCTGGAAGTTTAATTTAAATATAAGAATTTGCGTTTTAGTAAAGAAAGTTTAATCTCCGAAGGAGGTAACTTTATTTTTATTAGATGTAGACTTTATTTATAGTATGAAAAGTTTTCTATTTTTGTGTAGATTATTATTATAATCAAATAGAAGCGCTAAACCACAGGGGTTATTTTTTTTTTTTTTTTTTTTGTGTAGAGAACCTTGTTTTTAGCAGAGATTGCTTAGTTTTAACCAAAGGAAGTTTCATTAATCTCTTTCTAAGTTCAACAAAATAATTCGTAATAATGTTAATGAACTTTATTGATTATTAACAACTTTTATTGGAGATAGAATTTTCTAGCTGTATATAGAAACGTACAATGATAACTTGTTGTTTATATAACTTGTTTTCCCCATACTGTGTAATGGTGGTCACTTCGAGTAGACATAACAGGTTAAGTCTGTTAGATGCTCGTACATGTTAACACAATTTGTTACTGCCTTTTAACTCTTTGTAGTTATCGCTAAATTATTTTTTTGGGCAAAGGTTGGTAATACATTTCGTGTAGCTGGTAACACAGTTTGGGTCACTGGTAATGCTTTCTGTAACTCCGTGGCACTCACTCAAAATTTGGTGATACAGTTTAGCGTCATTGGGAACCATGACTGGTAAACCTTAGTGTGACTTGTGTTGATACACGTAGTGTCTTGACAAGTCTGTTTTACACAAAGTAATGGTTAATACTGTTAAACTTCTGTTGAAGGCAGTATCTTGTTAGTACTTTGTTAGCAATAGTAACAGCACATGACCTTTGCTATTTACATTGTTAGTAACAAAAATAACACCACAGGAACTTTGAAAGTTACATTATTAATGACAGTAACAACTGCTCAATAAATTTTGCATCTTACATTGTTAGTTGATAATCTTAACATCGAAGCCTCAACGTTTGGTAAGACATTATTTGTGATTAGTGGTGATAAGTAATATTAATAACGTTTTGATAAGACATGTGTGCAACAGTTAGGTACCTTTATTCCGGAACGTTTCGCTTACACAGTTTTGAGGTGGTAAGTGGGCGAAACGTTGTCAATAAAGGATCACATTATACTGCTTGTGTTTATTTTTCCAGGTGGTAAGTCCCTCAGCCTGGAGAAGAGTTTTGTTACTTAGTCTGGATCAATGTGAAGTTGAAGTAACAGTATGGAGACTTATATATACTGGCTTATATATACTGAATTATATATAATGGTACACGATGCCTGTCGGTATTGTATACCATTTTCATATTCATTAATAATTTTTCAATTATTTTGGTAAACTTTACGAGATAATGACTTTTCTCGATGGTATCAATGTACTGATTAAATAATTTTGATAATATATTTAATGTCAATCTTCCCTTGCTAGTCACATCATTATGCAAAAAAAAATGATTCATGAAACAATTGTGCTGCACTGAAAAGCATTTTGGGAAATCGGAAGTCTGTGTTTGACGCCTCGTAATTGACGGTCGATCACCATGCCCAGCCCTTTTAGGGCAGGGTAGGTGCCTTGGCTGGAGCTTGCTACCATCTGCGGCAGACCAGAGTGGCCTAGCATCTATCTACCTACCTGCCTCGTGCTTGTGGGCGAATATGGCTAGGCCTGGGACCAGTTGGTCCCGCCGCTGAGGGGTACCCCCTCCCATGGGAGACTTAGGTCTCTGCTACTCCCACGCCAGGGAGCCGGAGCCGGGTCGCCATCTGTTAAAGACCCGGGCCGGGAGATTTCCCGGTGAATCAACACCTCCTCCTCCTCGTAATTGACAAAGGCGCAGCATTCTTGAATGGGAGAGTTAAAGCTTATTTAGATATTAAACATTTAAGATTTAAGATTCACGAACTCGTAATAACGCGACTGCAAACAAATCACATGGGATTTTAGTTAAGAATTATCATGTACTTCCGAATTAGACGAAGACATTGATTGTAAAGTGCGCCGAAATGTAAAATTAACAAATATCTCAGAACCCACAACACCCTGCATTAAATGGGGTATTACAACACCTAGTAAAAACGTGCAATACTAACCTCTACCAATGCCAAAGACAGCAGCGTCAAGCATGCTCGTTAGCTATTCCATGCTGGAAGCTGCTGATGTGCAGGCTTTATGGAGATACATGTGCTAACGTCTGCTGGCCTCCTAAAGTTATGAGAGAGAGAGAGAGAGAGGGAGAGAGAGAGAGAGGAAACGAAGACAGAGAGAGAGACAGACAGAGAGTGGAAGGGAGAGAGGAGATTATAACGGGAAAGTCATATCCCGGGAATGTTGCTACCTCCCAAGGAACCCCAGCAATTCCAGCAATCTTGGCTTTATCTTGAATGTTCCGCTATTGTGCGGCTTCCACCAGCGACAATCGGTCGGCGAGGCAAAGGTTGCAGCGAGCTCTCTATTTTCCTCCCTCCGCGGGTTGTAAATTTATCTGGTAAATTCCAGCTTGCTTTGTGAGGTTTATCTGCCTATTATTAAGAAGACTCGTGCATTAATTAAATTGCTCGTGACATGCGAGTGTATTGTAGACGGACTACGATAAAGTGAAGCACCGTTGTCGGTGCCCTGAAGACATTGCTCTCAGTCTTCCATGAATCCTTGCGCATTCTGAATGCAAATTATGGGTCAACAATTATTTCAAAAAGAGGAATGTTAATAATACTAGTGGTAATAATGACAGTAGTAGTCACAGATAAAATGTTAATAAATATGATAATCGTAATAGTTACTCTAGTAATGTAATAGTTCCATTAATTTGTCAATGATAATGATTACAGCATAAACATATAGTTAAAAGCATTATAAATAATGTTTGCTTGATAGCAGTATAATGCAGCTATAACAGTAATGTTTGATGCACCTAAATTATATTACAGTGAGGTATAATGTACAGATAATTAGAGAAACAGCAGTGAAGACAGTGGGAAAGGAAAGAGAGAAAGAAATAGCGAGAGAATTCACAGAACTGGTGAGACTGGAACCCATGGTGAGAGAATCCTAAAATTCGCTGGCCATGGGTTCCCAGCCCCACCCGTTATGTCATTTGTTTGCAATCGGTAAAATGAAGAAGCGGAATAGTGAGAAGAGGGAGAGACGATATACAGAAGAATAAGTCTGAGATGGAGAAAAAGGTGGGAAGAGGCAGAGAATGGACTAAGAATAAGAGTTGCAGAGCAAGAAAGTGATACAAGATGATGTTTATGAAAATGGAGAGAAGCCAGGGAAAGTAGTTACTGAGAAACTGACTAAGCTTCAGGGTGCTAGACTCTAGTCCAGGGCGTAGTTCCTTAAGTTCTGTTAGCTATTGCTCTAAACATTTTGTTATTGAATGCCTTGTTTGCTAATCTGTAATACTGGTTTTAATGGAAAAAGTTTTAATATCATTTATTGTTGAGTGAGGCATAACCTAACTTGCGAGGTGATGCCTCATTGAGTGACACGGAACCCCACTGAGTGAAACGGAACCCCACTGAGTGATTACTCACCTTTTCTGAGTCAGGTATCACCTTGCTTTGTAAGATATAAAATGCACTTCTCTTGCCTTTTCTCTCTTATATTTCTTTTTATTTCTAAAGATATGTGTGTAAGGACATGAAAACACTGGTGTTTCTGCTTATTCTTCTTACTGTGGTATTTATATATATAAAATGTATATAATTTTTTAAAGGATTCAAGGAAATTGGTTAACTGGACTTGAGTCCTGGAGCCGGGAAATACAGTGCCTGCACTAAGAAGGATTAGTGGGGATATTGCAGTTTGAGGGTATCTGAGCTGCAAGTGATAGTGAGTGATGGTGAAAGATTTCCTTATCTTGGTAGAAGATGACCAGTGTAATATATATATATATATATATATATATATATATATATATATATATTTCACTGCTGCAACACAAAGTTTTTCGCTATTTCTATTCAAAAGCATTTTTTTTACAGCACAGTATTTCTCTACTCCAACACCATTTTACTGCTCCAGTATTTCCCTACTCCAGCACAGTGTTTCGCTGCTCCAATACAGTATTTCCCTACTCCAGCACAGTGTTTCACTGCTCCAACACAGTATTTCACTATTCCAACACAGTATTTCACTATTCTAACACAATATTTCACTATTCTAACACAGTATTTCACTATTTCAATACAGTATTTCCTTATTCCAACACAGTATTTCACTATTCGAACACAGTATTTCATTATTCCAACTCAGTATTTCACTACTCCAACACACTATTTCACTACTCCAACATACTATTTTACTACTCCAACATACTATTTTACTACTCCAGCACAGTATTTCACTGCTCCAATACAGTATTTCACTGCTCCAATACAGTATTTCACTGTTCCAACACAGTATTTCACTGCTCTAGCACAATATTTCACTGCTCTAGCACAGTACTTCACTGCTCCAACACAATATTTCACTGCTCCAGCACAGTATTTCACTGCTGCAACACAGTATTTCACTGTTCCAACACAGTATTTCACTGCTCCAGCACAATATTTCACTGCTGCAACACAGTATTTCACTGCTGCAACACAGTATTTCACTGTTCCAACACAGTATTTCACTGATCAGCACAATATTTCACTGCTGCAACACAGTATTTCACTGCTCCAGCACAGTATTTCACTGCTGCAACACAGTATTTCACTGCTGCAACACAGTATTTCACTGTTCCAACACAGTATTTCACTGATCAGCACATTATTTCACTGCTGCAACACAATATTTCACTGCTCCAGCACAGTATTTCACTGCTCCAACACAGTATTTCACTGCTGCAACACAGTATTTCACTGATCAGCACAGTATTTCACTGCTGCAACACAGTATTTCACTGCTCCAGCACAATATTTCACTGCTGCAACACAGTATTTCACTGCTCCAGCACAATATTTCACTGCTGCAACACAGTATCTCACTGCTCCAGCACAATATTTCACTGCTGCAACACAGTATTTCACTGTTCCAACACAGTATTTCACTGGTCCAGCACAATATTTCACTGCTGCAACACAATATTTCACTGCTGCAACACAGTATCTCACTGGTCCAGCACAATATTTCACTGGTCCAGCACAATATTTCACTGCTGCAACACAATATTTCACTGCTGCAACACAGTATTTCACTGCTCTAGCACAATATTTCACTGGTCCAGCACAGTATTGTAATGCTCCTCCACATCTGCTCACTGGATTTCCTCATCACAAAGTCACTCAGACTTCCACCATTAAGGATGGACAGGAGGTAATGACCAGATGATTCTTTTCACGCCCCAGTTCTTCTTTTCTTCGTCTCCTTTCCCTCTCTTCCTCCCTCTTTATTTTTTTTACGTCCCTCTCTCTCTCTCTCTCTCGTTTTCTTTAACTCTTACCCTCACTACCTCTACTTCGCTCCACCTTTCTTACATCCCTTCTGAACCCTTTTATTTGGCTTCCACCCTTCAAGCCTTTCCGTCTTTATCTCTTTCTCATTCTTGCATTATTTCGTCACCCTCTAAGCTGTTCATCTCAGGGATTCTTTATCACTCCGTAAAGCAGAATTTTCCTTGAGTTTCTTGTTGATACTTCTTGTTGATACTTCTTGTTGATACTTCTTGTTGATACTTCTTGTTGATACTTCTTGTTGATACTTCTTGTTGATACTTCTTGTTGATACTTCTTGTTGATACTTCTTGTTGATACTTCTTGTTGATACTTCTTGTTGATACTTCTGGTATCTATCGAAAAGTCTACTGTTACCTGCCCACTCGCTACGTTTCAACAATGGAAAGTCTTTACTCGTTGTGCTTTACTTCGGTGTCCCCCAACTCTTATTTGCTGACACCGTGAGAACTAGTACTTACGAGGTGGGTCACCGGATCAACACATCGTTGAGTAAATACTGTGGTTACTCTCTAAACGCATGTTTCTTTCATTTTTATATGTTTAACAAGTGTTTGAAATTTCTTTGCGCTTTTTTATGTAATATCTTCCATGCAACACAAATTCTCAACCTTATGAGTTTCATTCTTACAGTAGTTAACTCTCTCGGGCGTAATAACACTATTTATTTTTACAATTTTTCTCGTGGCTGTAATAGCCAACGTATCTCTGTCCTAGCTACCGCTGGTATCAAAAAATTGTTTCCGTTGTGTTCAACCATTGGGTCACTCCTTGTATCTCCTCGTTGTCATAACCATTGTGCCTCCACCTTTTCAGTCCCTCTTTCTCCTTGTCTCACCCGTTTGTGTCTCGTTGTCCCTTCTAGTGTGTATCTTTGTTGTCCCATCCCTTGTACATCTTTGTCGCCATACCTCGTGTGTCACTTTGTCCCACCCATCGTGTTTCTGGAGTCTCTTTGCTGCCCCTTCATTTCCGTCTCCTTGTTTTTCTACCTCCTTGTGTCTCCTCGTTGTCCAATCCTTTGTTATCCCTCGTTACCGAACACCTTATGTTTCCTCGTTGTCCTAATCATTGTGCCCCCTACCCTATGTCCTACCCCCATGGAGCCCAACAGTTAGTAATCTAATGTTAGATAATTTATAACAATCCTCGGATTCCTGAGGTTCAGAGGAAGATCCCAGGAAATCCGTGAGGATATGATATAATTTCTGAAATTACTGGTCCTTGATTTAGCAATGACTGAAAAAAAATGATCTGTAATAAAGAAGAGTTTAAAATAAAAGAATATTAGATTGGTTAATAGGAATACCTGGATTTCATAGACACATTATTATACAATTAGTGTAATTGCATGTATCTGTGTTGGCGGAATCGCCTCATAATACGATTTCGTTTATAGAAAACCTCCTTCCTGCATTCAGTAACAGTTTCATAAGCCAATACAATGAATCTGTCAATCACTTTAGCATCAGATGGTGTTAAGTGTTGGAAAGGGATTTTCAGTACTTTCTGGAATACATGAGTAACTTCATGGAATGACAGAAGTGTTTTCAAAGGAATAGGTTTTCCAGTGTCATGAGGAATGAAGCAGGTGTCACAGCCAGTGAGGCTGTGGAACAGAAGCAGTGATTTTCACCTCTTGATCGACCTAGACGGCTGCATGCAGTGTTGATGTAGTAATGGAAAGTCTTTGTTCCTGCACCAAGCTAGACCTATTATTGATACCAACAAGACAATATAGAACATATCAGTAAATATGACAATAACGTCAGTATCTTCCGTGTGGACCAAAATGTGTTTGACATCCCTGCTGAGAGCATCTGCGACAAGAACCACTAACCTGTAAACCACGGTACGGGTTGTGTTTGAAGCCATGGCGAGTGAGTCGTACAACTCTAGGGCAGTGCGTATGCTGCTCGACCAGCTGGTAATAGTGTTATTACGATTTTGAGAACCACTAACCTACTGTCGTCTGTGCTTCTCGGGACTGTGGCACAGCTTACCAAGATGTTTCTATAGAGAGGATATTGTCACTTTTATCACTTGTAAAATTCACAGTGTGATTTATAAGGTGTAAGTACAAAAAAACGAAAAACTCTGAAACACCAAAGATGAAAATGAGAAATTTTGCATTGCAAATGCAAGGTAAGAACATATACGAATTCGTCATGAAAGTTTCAGATAATTCATGTTCGATGGAATCTACTTTCAGAAAATCTGTCCACTTGTTGAACGAACTGATACTTTCACTGTAAGTCCAGTTCCTCTAAATAACGATTCCAAATCCTTATAAAGCTTCTCGGAAGATACAAGTTCATGATGGATGTATGGTAGGATAAAATAAGATTCGATAACCCAAGATTCTTGGACAACCCAAGAAAGTCAGTACGTCATCGAATACTGTCTGTCTTATTTCCATTGGGGTTCTTCAGTCTTATTCCCCAGGATGCCAACCACGCCAGTCGTCTAAAACCCAGGTACCTACTTACTGCTGGGTGAACAGGGAAGGCAGGAGCAAGAAAACATGTCCAATGTTTCTACCAATGCCGGGGATTGAACCACGGACACTCAGTGAGGCGAGAGCATTGTAAAATGAGTATGAATACTTTTTCAACTTATTCTTCAAATGCGCTGGTTGTATTGGATTGAAGATAGTGCGCATTTACTTTGGCATCAGATACTTTAGAGTGAGAATATCCAGTGTCACTCTAGTGTCATCTTTCTGCCAAATTCATAAATGTAACATTACCACCACCTTGTTGACTGTCTGGGCATAATCTACCAAACACCTTTGCGTAATTTGTTTGTGCAGTTATGAGTTACGTTGACTTGGATTTTCAGGTTTTGATACTGGATGTCTTGAAACGGGAAGAGCATTTATTTTTAGTGTATCAGTAATGGATTTCATTCTTCGAACAACCTCAGTTCCTGGAGAGAACGAACTCTATAAAAAATTGATTCGGCAATAAAAACTGAAAGGTTTTCTGTGAAGGTGGACTTATGTAAAAATACACATCTATTCGCTATATGTGTAAGTCTTTCAGACTATTTAGACAATTCATTTACATCCAATTCTCGGCTAGTCACCATCGTGGAACACAATATAGCCAGAAAAATGACTTTAAAAATATTAGACTCTCATTTATATGTACCATATGAGTGTACAAATCACATGTAAAAGTTTGGTACCTTTATCCAGCACGTATCATAGAAGTCATTTTTTTGACACGCCCTGTACTAAATTCTCGCACTCATCGAAAAGAACCTTTGCAAACAATGTTCTGACGAGACAATGACAGTGACTGTATAGCAACCTCTACCATCTTTGCATAAAATCTAAGTCTCTAAGAACCCTGACACAGAATTCTCTAGCCATGGCTGTCTTCACACAGGACCAGCCAGACCAAAGTCGAAATATGGGTCCAGAGAATGAGTGTATACTTAGTAAATCTTGCTGATTGTGGGAAAGATAATTCTTCTCAGCAGAAAGAATCTACGTTCACAGAATGATGTAGTAACTATAAGCCAACAAGTGATAGAGCAGTATACGTCCAACAACCTTCATAAACAAAGTGCAAAAAGATGTTGTTTTAATGCCTTAATCGTGTTTGTGGAGAACGGCATTTCCGCTTGCTACAGACCAAGGTGGCTAGCTAAGCGGTATGATACGGTATTTGTTCCCGTTTTCGTACTTGTCAAACAAGCTGTCCTGTAATTCCGTACCCCACCCTCCTGTTTTCTTTTTTTTCTGTAGGGTACATTATGAAATATATCGTAAGGTAATTCCGTACCTTCAAAGAAATGTTTTTTTTTTCAAAAGTGAGTCAGTTCAATAATTCTACTTCATTTGGCTTCTGTTGACAGCTGAGCCTCCTGAGTCTCCTCTTTAAAGTGTTGTTAATTCTAACAAAGGATGGAATGACGTTGAATCACGATGAAACTTCCTAACAACAACTATAAAGCCAGTTAATTTATTCAAGCATATTATACACACACACACACACACATGGTTGTAATAGACCATAATTTTTAAAGGGGTGGACCGGTAAGCCAGCGGGAGGCCTCGGTCAGATGACCAAAAGCTCCAACGGCGGGTCATCATCTGACTAAGACCCGCGTCAGGAAACACCTGTCGGGTGTCCTGACGAACCTAACCTAACCCAACACACACACCATACATGCTCACAGAAACGTACATAAGACTTACATTTGTTGTAACTAACGAAAAATTGGGATCCCAGAGAGTAGGATGGAAAGTCAGAGGATCTAGGGACGAGTTTGGGAAGGAAGAATGGGCAGCAAAGCTCCTGAAGAGGGAACAGGAATGGGAAAGGAGACTAGAAGAGCTTAGCAATAAAATGGAGGAGAGGATGGTTGCAGAAAGCAAGAATTTGGAGCAACAGGCCACAGCTGCTGAGGCTAGGATACAGAACTTAGAGGAGGAACTGAAATTGCTGAGACTAAGGAACCAAAGAGTAGAACCGGCATGACTTCAGAAACTGGAACATCAGTAACAAACGAGGGGACAGAAGGAAAGGAAGGAAATAAGTCATATACAAAGGCCCTATCAGACCACCAGGAGGCACGGGAAAACTCGAGGAGTGAATGGGGCAGGCTGTTGGGTCCAGCAACAGCAGATTGAGAAGGGACTGAAGGAAGGGAAGGATGCAAGTTCCCTGCAGAAACATTATCAGACCATCGAGAGATCCAGGAAATGCTAATGAAATGGCAATAGAAATATTTAGATCAGATAATGAAATATGAAGGGAAATGTAATGGGAGGATAAAAAGGAGAAGTCAATCTTTGTTCATGGGCTTTGGGAGGCCGAAGGGGCTACTAATGAAGTAAGACGACAGAGGGAGGAAAAAGGGATTGAAAATATCATGAAGGAGATAGGAGAGGAAGACTTGACCCAGTTGACAATTTTTTTGAGAATAGGGTAGGGTTCTCAAGAAAAAGAAACAGTCCAGTCAAATTGATTTTCAAGTCAGAAACGGTGCAAAACAGGATCGATCCTGGAAAACAAAGTACGACGAAGGGGCTCACTAAATTACCAGCAGGCGTACGTCAACTACGACAGAACACGAGAAGACGTAAACAGAGAGAGGATACAAAGATGCAATGAACAAGTAAGAGAGTCAAGGATGGAGATGGGCAAGGAACCCAGACTCAGGAGAAAGAGCAAATACCTCCCTCAGAACCACCTACAGAAGACCCTCAACCCTAACAACCCCACTGTAACCAACCAAACTAAAGCAAAACAACTCACAATCTGTACTCACAGTCCCTCCCCCACTACAAACTCCTTAACAGCAGCCCCCCATAGTATTTTGCCAGGTCTCCCACTTCCCCAACCCCAACAACCCCCCCCCCCCTCCGCAGACCACAGTATTAGAAAAGAAGCTGAAGGTTTGGTACACCAATGCAGACGGAATAAGAAATAAATGAGAGGAGTGGCATGAAAGAATCACGGAGACATCCCCAGACATCATAGCACTCACAGAAACGAAGCTCACATGGATGATAACAGATGCGATATTTCCATCCAGATATCAGATCCTGAGGAGAGATAGAGGGAGCAGAGGGAGAGGTGGAACAGTTCAGACAGGTGTTCCCAAGGTGGTGATTACAGTGATGTACAACCTGCCAAGGGAAGAATTTGATGAGAGAAACAGAGCAATGGTGGACACACTAGCTGAGATGGCCAGAAGGGTCCACATGGGTAGGGCAAAATACTAGTTGTGGGCGATTTTAATCACAAGGAGACTGACTGGGAAAACCTGGAGCCATATGGGGGACCTGAAACGTGGAGAGCTAAGATTATCGAGGTGGAACAAGAAAACCTCGTGCATCAACATGTCAGGGACACTACAAGAGAGAGAAAAGAGGATGATCCTGCAAGGCTGGACCTAATATTCTCCTTGAGTAGTTCATACACTGAGGGAATCACATACAAAAGGCCACTCAGAGCTAGTGATCACGTGGTCCTGAACTTCGAATATACTGTAGAGTTAAAAGTGGAGAGTGAAACAGCAATAGCATGACATGAGACGCCAAACTGCAAAAGAGGTGACTACACAGGCACGAGAAATTTCCTGCATGAGGTACAGTGGGAAAGAACGAGAGGTTCGTTCCCAAGGGCAACATAAATATGGGAAGACCAGAACGAGCCCTTGGTTCTCCCAAAGGTGTAAAGAGGCCAAAGCTATGTGCACTAGAGAATGGAAAAAATATAGAAGACGAAGGTCCCAGGAAAATAAGGAGATTAATCGAAGAGCCAGAAACGAATATGCACAGATAAGAAGGGAGGCAAAGCGGCAGTACGAAAACGACATTGCATCGAAAGCCAAGTCTGACCCAGAGCTGTTACACAGCCACATCAGGAGGAAAACAACAGTCAAGGACCAGGTAATCATGCTGAAGAAGCAAGGAAAGGAGTTTACGAGAAACGACCGAGAAATATGTGAAGAGTTCAACATGAGATTTAAGGAAGTATTTTCAATGAAGACAGAAAGGATTCTGGAAAGCGGAAATGGTGGGGTACACCAAGTGCTGGACACAATAAGCGCAACCCAGGAGGAGGTGAAGAGGTTGCTAAGTGAACTAGATGCCTCAAAGGCGGTGAGACTTAGCAACATCGTTCCTGGCTCCTGAGAGAGGGAGCAGAGGCACTGTGTGTGCCACTAACAACAATCTTCAGCACGTCCCTCGATACAGGGCAACTACCTGAGGTGTATGTAGAAGACAGCAAATGAAGTCCAATTTTTAAGAAAGAGACAAGCACATGGCATTAAACTACAGACCAGTGTCACTGACATATATAGTACTCAAAGTCGTGGGGAAGATTATCAGGAGAACAGTGGTGGAGCAGCTAGAAAGGAACAAATTTATACACGACAACCAGCACGGTTTCAGGGAAGGGAATTCCTGTGTAACAAACCTACTAGTGTTTTACGTCAAGGTGAAGTAAGACAAAAGAGAGAGAGAGGTAGGTAGATTGCATTTTCTTGGACTACAAGAAGGCTTTCGACACAGTTCCACTCAAGAGATTAGTGCAAAAGCTAGAGTATCAGGCACGTATAACAGGAAAGGCACGTGCAATGGATCAGAGAATACCTGACAGGGAGGCAACAATTCATTGTACGTGATGAGGAGTCACAGTGGGCGCCTGTCCTAGGACCGGTGCTGTTTCTTGTATATGTGAATGACATGATGGAAGGGATACACTCAGAAGTGTCCCTGTTATCGGACGATGTGAAGCTAATGAGGAGAATTCAATTGGATGAAGAGCAGGCAGGCCTACATAGGGATCTGGACAAACTCCTAGTCTTGTCCAGCAACTAGCTCCTGGAGTTTAACCTCACCAAGTGGAAAATCATGAAGATCAGGGAAGGGCAAAGAAGACCGCAGACAGAGTACAGGCTAGGGGGCCAAAGACTGCAAACCTCACTCAAGGAAAATGATCTCTGGGTGAATATAATACCGAGCACATATCCTGAGGCACACATCTGCCAATTAACTGCTGCAGCGTATGGGCGCCTGGCAAACCTAAGAATAGCGTTCCGATACCTCAGTAAGGAATCGTTCAAGACTCTGTACATCGTGTACGTCAGACCCATACTGGAGTATGCAGCACCAGTTTAGAACCCACAACTGGTCAAGGACGTCAAGAAATTAGAGAAAGTGCAAAGGTTTGCAAAGGTAAATCAACCTGACGACACTGGAGAACAGGAGGGATAGAACAGACATGATAACGACATATAAAATTGTGGTAGGGACAGGGTGTTTCAGAGATGGGACACAACAACAAGGGGTCACAATTGCAAGTTGAGGACTCAGATGTCTCTGGGATGTTAGGAATTATTTCTTCAGTAATAGAGTTGCCAGGAAGTGGAGGCAATCATCCATACATACCTTTAAAAAGAGGTGTGATAAAGTTCATGGAGCAGGGAGTGTGTGGACCTAGTAGCGACCAGTGAAGAGGCGGGGCCAGGAGCTATGACTCGACCCCCGCAACCACAATTAATGAGTTCACACATATACAGTACAAACTGATTTGAGATATGCATTGTGCATATAGCTTATACTTTCATCAGATACAGAAAATTCCTTTTCGAAATTTATGCAAATTTATTTCAGGCTTCTAGTGTAATGAAGCCTAAAAGAAAATTGAAAATTATTCAGGGTATTCCGTCATATTTTTTCTGCTTGTGTGAAAAAAGTTACAAAATATTTAGTGTAAATAATGAAAAATAATTACCCAGTATGTTGCATTATTTTGATGATTGAGAACTTAAGTTTAAATGCAAACACTGATATACAGGAAGGAAAAAAAAACACTTATAAGCACTTTAATTTTGACATTGATTACAGTGTTCTTTTGGGAGTAAATAAAATATCTGAACACACACAATTCTCTTTAATTCTTTTCTTTTTATTTGAAAACATATACAATATATAATTAAAAATGAAGCGTCTTGTTTTTTAAACAAGCAAGAGAATAAAATTATTTTCTTGTATTAGCAACTAATTAACTGAAGGGAAATATATAAATGGCCTATGTTTTGCGTATCTGATATATAGTTGATATCTTTGCAAAATCACTCAGATACGACAGTTTAGATGTCGCTGCAAATAGGCAATATCCCAAACCTTTAAAGTGCAAGCAGTGTACATCCCTCCTCCAGGATTCAAGTCCGCCTAACTGGTTTCCATGAATCCTTTCACAAAATATTACCCTTCTAACACTCTAACAGCTCCTCAGGTCCCAATATATATATATATATATATATATATATATATATATATATATATATATATATATATATATATATATATATATATATATATATATATATATAGTCGTGCCGATTAGGTAAAACTTGCGATTTTGGCTTAAATAGCAACGCTCACCTTGCCATATAAGACAAGTGAAAATTTGTGTATGCAATAATTTCACCAAAATCATTCTGAACACAACGAAAAAAATATATTTCATTGTGTTTGTTTATTATTAAATTAATGTTAACGTATCTAAAATATATTTAGTTGCGTTAGGCTAAGTTAAATTGCGCTTGTTGTAATAAGGTTAGGTAGGTTTTCAAAGTTTCTCTTGGTACAAAATTATAAATTCTTACATTAACATAAATGAAAAAAATATATCTTTAAACGTATAAGAGAAAATTTTAGAAAGGACTTAATTTTAGATGAGTTCTTGCTAATTGACCAGTTTTACCTAATCGGCACGACATATATATATATATATATATATATATATATATATATATATATATATATATATATATATATATGTCAGCACGAGGAGTGTCATTGAAATTTTCGTGTACTTGTTTTATTTGAGTTCCTCGTGAAGAGTTTCCTTATCCAGTACCTGTCTTTCTAGTGACGGCAGCAGCAGACAGTATCTGATCGATGATGTCTTCTGGTTTAACTCCATCAGTAGAGTAATCACCTGAGTGCTCGTTGTCAACTTGGGTCTGTACACCATCCTCGTTTTCTGAATCTTTCAATACACTGAGCCTCTTCCACAACTCTTTGAGGTGTAGTTTGCCAGTGTCTTTTTTATGGTTCCTTTTGTGGTTCCAGTAAAAGGGACTGGATTCTTGGATCCAGATATATTGGCGAGAGGAATGCAGCATTGCTGAAAATAGCTTGCACTCGTTTTTTCCAAGGCACTGAATAATGCAGCTGAAACATTTCCAGAGCACTTGGAGAGAGGCACCTTGAATTTTAGCCTCTCATCAAGGAACATTCCAGCTCTCAAACTCCTCATCTGGAGAGCAATAGTGGTGTCATAGATAGGTTTCAATGACAGTAATAGTTTTTTTTGCATTTTCCCAATGTTCTTGTAATAGCAAGAAAGAGATTCAATGGCAAGATCTATTTGTCATAAAATGGGCCTACATTCCAACACATTTTGCAACATTTCATGGGATGACCTCCATCTGATTTCACAGTTCAGTTTCGGCAATGGTTTAGCATTTTTGTTTCAATACCAGTATCATATTTTGTGTGTAAGATTTGTCACTCATCAGTGCCAATAATATCATGTATACATTGTTTGCAGGGTGTGAATATCCCCTTGAAGAGAAACAACTCCATCAGCTGATGTTGTGACATGACTGTTTCTTCCACTTGTATCACAGGAACACCCGTGACTTAACCTGATTCTTTTTTCCCTTTTCCCTCTTCCCCTTTCCTCTTTCTCCTTTGAGTTTTCTTTCTACTGCCTTAGGTATTTGGTCGATTATTATTTTTCCTCCCTCTGTGTTCTTGCTCCTACCCTTTGTGGGCCCCTAGCTCCCTTGCAGTGCTCCTCTTTCTTAGTATTTGACTGACTCCACTACTACTACCACTACTACTACCACTACTACTACCACTACTACTACTATTATCTCTACCACTACCTCTCTTCTTCCTTTCCTACTACCTCTCTTGTCCCCTCCCTGTCTGCTGGCCTATATATACTCCCTCCTTCTCTCCTTTATGTCAGTCAGCAGTCATTAAGATTGTGAATATCATCGTCTTACTCCTCGTCATCGTCTTAGCCTAACAATAACAATATCGTCATGGCATCTGTGTTTGTCCTGCTCGTCGTGTTGATCTTCCAGCAGCTCTGATTCTTGGCATTCAGTCTCCCTGCGATTCCCGTTGGGGAGGGGAATTTTATACAGTCATCACCATCCTAAATTGGACATCACGATGAGCTATGGAAATCGAGTCAAGATCAAACCAAACAGTGGCACTGTGAACGATTCTTCAAAACTTGATCTAGCAATTTGCGTTAGAAGTGTGTTACAAGTGAAGTTCAACACCATACTGACCCTGAAGGAAGCATTTATTGTAGTGTGCAGCGACGATGAAGAAACAGAAAAGCTACTCACTACAACAGCCACCACCACTCTAGCAGGTCGAGGATTTACTGTCATGTCATCTCCAGCTCTCAGGGCAAGAAGGTCAGTCTTCCTTAAGAAACTTGATAAGCTTCTTACAGTTCAACCTATAGACGAACTCAAGACGTCCATTGAAAATCAAAACTCATGGGCCAAAGTCGAGAGCATTATGAAAATACCTACAGCTCCATCCATGCTCAAAATCACGTTCACCGATGTAAATATGGCTGCCACTGCATTGGCTGATGGTATTGCAGTATTTTATTACTTCATCAGCCCCACACACATCGAAGTTGAGAGATACCATTACATTCCTCAATGTTGGAATTGTTACTCTTATGCACACAACACCAGAGACTGTCCAGTGAAGGACAGGAAGTTTTGCACAACATGTGGTAATGAAGGACATGATTTTCGGTCATGCCCCGTCTCTGAACCTCCAACACCAACTTGTCTCAACTGTAAAAGCACCGATCATCACACTCTAGCCGCTAAATGTCCAAATAGAAAAGACATTATGAAGAAGACCCAAGAAGTAGCACAGAAAAAGTCATCTTCAAAATCACCCACCTATGCTGCTATTACGAAACTACAAGCTACCACAACAAAAATTCTCCAAGCTTCGAATCAACCCTCCACTGCCACCATCGCACCTGATTGTGACCCAACCACAATATACTACTGTATGATATATGCTCATATGCACAATGCTGCTGTTCCTGGAACCTTCAACTCATCCATAAATGAACTCCTCAAGTTAAATAACATGCCAGAGTTCAAATTCCCAACATCTCCACCATCTTCACTGATACTCAACAATAACCAACAACCTGTCATCGTTTCTCCACCTGCAAATCAATCTCACGACGCTGCTCCACCACCATCACAACCAACACCACTTACTTCCAGTCACGGCACTCCATTCACAACCAATGAAATGCCTCTGATATCTCCAAAAGACTCCAGAACCAACAAATCAGGGACCTCCCAGCCTACTGCAAACTCAACAGCCGCCGTCCATTCAGAGACCTCCACATCCACACTATCCACTCCTGCTAAGACGACCAGAACATCACCGCCTACACCAACATTTGCTTCACACTACGATTTAGTACAAGACACAACCAGCCGCACCTCAAATGGAAAAACATCGTCTACTATGCACACAACAGGAACTTTACCATTGATGTAAATCCAGCCACCTTGAGTTCGTATATACGTCAGGGGGACGTTAAGTTCACCAACAAAGGTTACCCCTACGCATCTGTTTCTGAACTCATCGAAATCTTTGAACAGATAGTAAAAGACTCTCGTATTAACTACAAACGAACGTATATAAAATTGATCCCCACATCAACATTCAACTACATCAAGAATGCAGACGACGACTCCACTATCACAAATCACTAAGAAGTCTCACCAACAGGAAAGCCTGCTATTCCTGTTCTCAAGTCTGCCCCACGATCGCCTTAGCTGCTAGGTTAAGCCCTGGCTCTATTTCTACGACTAAGAAGACTCCTCTCCAGCGCTATTCTTCGTCTGTACCGTCTTCTCCGCTCATCCCATTGAGATCTTGCCTGTATTTATTCATTCATTCATTCCTTTATGTCAGTGTGACTTTGTAAATAGTCCAAGTCGGACCGAAACGTCGTCGTAAGCGCCTCTGTCCTATGTGCGGGTTATTTGTGTATTGTTCCAATCACGGTATTGTGCCTTGTTTGTTATTTATCACAGGAAGAACAGACTCTTAATATGCTGAATTCTCCTCCCTCACGATCTTTACCTCGCCACCAAAATCTGCATTATCTGTCACCACTTCGGTAAAGCATTGTTTCACCAAGTTTGACAACGTTTAAGTCATTATCCGTAGTCAGAGTGTAAATTTTTGCGAATAGTCAAGAAGAGCATTTCGTATCTCAGCACCAGTGGTCCTTTTTCGTCGTTTCTTTCACAATAGCTGTAATAACTTTCCAGTAGCCTTTCAACAGTGTCTTGTACAAGGAGTGCACAAGCCAGTCTTGACGCTCACCATACGATCGTAAATCTGGGGCCTCAATTCAGATATTTTCTTGTTGTAAAGTTAGTAAGCGGGAAGCTTTCCAATTCAAAGTAATTTAAAGGTAAGACAAAACAGATTTCATTATCTTGGAGATGACAGGTTTTTCACAGATCGAGGTAAGATATTCACTGCACTTGCATCTTCTGCTAGTTGTTGAAAGTATTCCTGACTGAGATGAAATTTGACTCCATGAAGTCGAGGAGCGTTTTCCGAGGATTCAGAGATACCAAAATAGTTTGATATCCGCTTACGCTTTTATTCAGTGATATGTTTTGCTCGGTTTCTTATAAAGATTCTTGGTATTTCTCAGTATGTTTACGTTGACATTGTCACTCAATAGCTAACAGTGTTCATCTGAACCAGACCTTGGTGCTCGCTTTTAGCGGGATTCTTGGTGAAGGTGATCAAATTTCAACCTTTAATTTCACGCTGTCGCCTCCTCGATCATCTATTGTATGATACATTACACTGGGTGACTAAACGTGATGGTGATACATCATCCCTGGGCTGCATCCGCGAGGAATTGGACAGACAAACCATACCAAGGGTGGGGTTCGAACCCGCGGTCAGAGTCTCATTACGATTTCGTGAGTCATGTTGGACAGACATATTGTAGGATCATTGTTGTCTGATCTCAAGAAGTTTGTGGTACCAGATTTCACTATATGATCAAATTTTATATGAATAGGCAACACAGAACGAAAATAAAATAAAAATATTGTATGCCTTTGAAAGCTTAGTCAATTCATGCGTCTTCATAATTAACTAATGACATGGATTCTTAATTAAAATCAATGAACCTATTTGAAATACTCCTTGTCAATGATTTAATCCAGAATGAGTGTCACCTCCCAACTGCGACCAACTGAGGGAGTGACCACACTGCCCGCCCTCAGTGGTCTCCGCTCTCCGTGAAGACCAACTGAGGGAGTGACCACACTGCCCGCCCTCAGTGGTCTCCGCTCTCCGTGAAGACCAACTGAGGGAGTGACCACACTGCCCGCCCTCAGTGGTCTCCGCTCTCCGTGAAGACCAACTGATGGAGTGACCACACTGCCCGCCCTCAGTGGTCTCCGCTCTCCGTGAAGACCAACTGAGGGAGTGACCACACTGCCCGCCCTCAGTGGTCTCGCTCTCCGTGAAGACCAACTGAGGGAGTGACACACTGCCCGCCCTTAGTGGTCTCCGCTCTCCGTGAAGACCAACTGAGGGAGTGACCACACTGCCCGCCCTCAGTGGTCTCCGCTCTCCGTGAAGACCAACTGATGGGAGTGACACACTGCCCGCCCTTAGTGGTCTCCGCTCTCCGTGAAGACCAACTGAGGGAGTGACCACACTGCCCGCCCTCAGTGGTCTCGCTCTCCGTGAAGACCAACTGAGGGAGTGACCACACTGCCGCCCTTAGTGGTCTCCGCTCTCCGTGAAGACCAACTGAGGGAGTGACCACACTGCCCGCCCTCAGTGGTCTCCGCTCTCCGTGAAGACCAACTGAGGGAGTGACCACACTGCCCGCCCTAGTGGTCTCCGCTCTCCTTGAAGACCAACTGAGGAGTGACCACATGCCCGCCCTCAGTGGTCTCCGCTCTCCGTGAAGACCAACTGAGGGAGTGACCACACTGCCCGCCCTAGTGGTCTCCGCTCTCCGTGAAGACCAACTGAGGGAGTGACCACACTGCCCGCCCTCAGTGGTCTCCGCTCTCCGTGAAGACCAACTGAGGGAGTGACCACACTGCCCGCCCTGAGTGGTCTCCGCTCTCCTTGAAGACCAACTGATGGAGTGACCACACTGCCCGCCCTCAGTGGTCTCCGCTCTCCGTGAAGACCAACTGAGGGAGTGACCACACTGCCCGCCCTCAGTGGTCTCCGCTCTCCGTGAAGACCAACTGAGGGAGTGACCACACTGCCCGCCCTCAGTGGTCTCCGCACTCCGTGAAGACCAACTGAGGGAGTGACCACATGCCCGCCCTCAGTGGTCTCCGCTCCCGTGAAGACCAACTGAGGGAGTGACCACACTGCCCGCCCTCAGTGGTCTCCGCTCTCCGTGAAGACCAACTGAGGGAGTGACCACACTGCCCGCCCTCAGTGGTCTCCGCTCTCCGTGAAGACCAACTGAGGGAGTGACCACACTGCCCGCCCTCAGTGGTCTCCGCACTCCGTGAAGACCAACTGAGGGAGTGACCACACTGCCCGCCCTCAGTGGTCTCCGCACTCCGTGAAGACCAACTGAGGGAGTGACCACACTGCCCGCCCTCAGTGGTCTCCGCACTCCGTGAAGACCAACTGAGGGAGTGACCACACTGCCCGCCCTCAGTGGTCTCCGCTCTCCGTGAAGACCAACTGAGGGAGTGACCACACTGCCCGCCCTCAGTGGTCTCCGCTCTCCGTGAAGACCAACTGAGGGAGTGACCACACTGCCCGCCCTCAGTGGTCTCCGCTCTCCGTGAAGACCAACTGAGGGAGTGACCACACTGCCCGCCCTCAGTGGTCTCCGCACTCCGTGAAGACCAACTGAGGGAGTGACCACACTGCCCGCCCTCAGTGGTCTCCGCACTCCGTGAAGACCAACTGAGGGAGTGACCACACTGCCCGCCCTCAGTGGTCTCGGCTCTCCGTGAAGACCAACTGAGGGAGTGACCACACTGCCCGCCCTCAGTGGTCTCCGCACTCCGTGAAGACCAACTGAGGGAGTGACCACACTGCCCGCCCTCAGTGGTCTCCGCTCTCCGTGAAGACCAACTGAGGGAGTGACCACACTGCCCGCCCTCAGTGGTCTCCGCTCTCCGTGAAGACCAACTGAGGGAGTGACCACACTGCCCGCCCTCAGTGGTCTCCGCTCTCCGTGAAGACCAACTGAGGGAGTGACCACACTGCCTGCCCTCAGTGGTCTCCGCTCTCCGTGAAGACCAACTGAGGGAGTGACCACACTGCCCGCCCTCAGTGGTCTCCGCACTCCGTGAAGACCAACTGAGGGAGTGACCACACTGCCTGCCCTCAGTGGTCTCCGCTCTCCGTGAAGACCAACTGAGGGAGTGACCACACTGCCCGCCCTCAGTGGTCTCCCACCCGTGAAGACCAACTGAGGGAGTGACCACACTGCCTGCCCTCAGTGGTCTCCGCTTCTGAAGACCAACTGAGGGAGTGACCACACTGCCCGCCCTCAGTGGTCTCCGCTCTCTGTGAAGAGGGACAAGGTTACGAGCATTTTATGTGACCCAGTTGCGTCTCCATTAAAATCAAAACCTTGCCACAAAAACTCATTTATACAGTGTTTCCACCTAGCAGTAATGTAAGAGTGTGGACCATTAACTAGTCACACTAGTCACACTAGTTAATGATTAGCTAATAGTACAAATCGAACTGCAACGTCATCATAAGTTTTATTTTCATATGTGCAGGTATTTGCGTATTGTCCCAGTCACGGTATTGTTCCTTTTCATTCTATCATAATGGTGATATCACTAGATTCCACCAAATTCTTCCGGGTGTTACATTACATGTCCTGTCCGCTGTCATTAGGCAGATAAAATTTCACCAATTGCTGAAATCTAGTTGCAAATTTCATTATATGGCAAAGACTTTCGGTACGGTACTGACTTTTTTTTTCGTTCCTAGAAAGCACCGTACCATACCCTAAGGAAAATATAGCAGTTATTTCGAACTTCATTAATTCCGTACCATACAGTACCGTTCTGCCAACCTTGCTACAGACGCTGTGGCTCAACTCAATAACCAAATTCCAGATTCATCAAACTGACAATAAAGAGACAAGATCTCGGGCACGACGAATATGTAGGGAAGCAAAGACTAGACCCAACTAAAATGACAGCTGTTCATATCTCGACAACTGGCTAGAATCAAAGTCACAGCCGGAGTGGTACTAGAGTCCCTAAGTAGTGCTACGGACTGATTTCACAGACTCTCAAAAATATCCAACACACAATAATGACAATCTCAGGAAAACGTGGGTATAATAATGTACACTATATATTCTTAGTCCTGGAACCAACTCAGAATAACAACAACACAGTTTTAAAGAGATAATCTGGCTAGAGCACAGACTCAACCAAAACCTACGAACGTACCGGTGTGTGTGTGTGTTCTTACCTATTTGTGGCTGCCTGGGTCTATTCACAGCTCCTGGCCCCGCCTCTTTGACGGTCGCTACTAGTTCCCCTCTCTCCCTACTCCATGAGCTTTATAGTATCTCTTAACGCATATTATACATGCTAGTGACACGGGTCTGTAGCTGTCTCCTTTCTTAAAGACTACATTTGCTGTCTTCCACACCTCAGGTAGTGGCACTGTTTCGATAGATGTGTTGAAGATTGTTGTTAATGGTAGACACAGCCCCTCTGCTCTCTCTCTGTCTTTCTCAGGACCCACGGAGAGATGTCCAGTTCAATCGCCTTTGGGGTATCTAGTTCAATTAGCAGCCTCTTCACTTCATCCTTGGTTGTGTGTAGTGTGTCCAGCACTTGTTGGTGTACCCTACCATTCCTGTTTGCTGGAGTCCATTCTGTCTCCACTGAAAATATTTTTTTAAATTTCGTGTTTAGCTCTTCACATACTTCTTTGTTGTTTCTTGTGGTCTTCCCTCCTTCCTTCCTCAGCCTTGACACTTGTTTTCCTCCTGACGTGGCTATACAACAGCTTTGGGTCAGATATAGCTTTCGATGCTATGTCATTCTCGTATTGTAGCTGGTCCTCCCTCCTTGTCCAAGCATATTCATTTCTCTCTCTTCAGCTGATCTCTATTTTCCTGGGTACTTTGTCTTCTATACATTTTTTAATCTCTAGTGCACTTAGCTTTTGCCTCTCTGCACCTTTGGGTGAACCGAGGGCTCGTTCTGGTCTTCGCATTGCTTCTGTTGCCCTTGGGTACGAACCTCTCCTCCGCCTCCTTGCATTGTGTGTGTGGTGTGCACTCATCTAGTTGTGGTTGCAGAGATCAGAGTCACAGCTTCTGGCCCCGCCTCTTCACTGGTCGCTACTAGGTAACTCTCCTTTCTCTGTGAGCTTTATCATTCCTCTTCTTAAAGATATGCATTAGGTGTACTCACCTAATTCTACTCAATTGTGGTTGCAGGGGTCCAGTCATAGCTCCTTATCCTGCCTCTTCACTGGTCGCCACTAGGTCCACTCTCTCCCTGCTCAGTTAGCTTTATCATACCTCTTCTTAATGCAATGTACAGATCCTGTCTTCACTACATCACTCTCCAGACTGTTCCACTTCCAGAAGAATCACTTCCTAATATCCCTGTGAGTAATCTGAGTCTTACACTTCCAATTGTGATTCCTTGTTGCTGTGTCCCATCTCTGGAACATCTTGTCTCTGTCCACCCTGTTGATTCCTCTCAGTATTTTATACGTCGTTATCATGTGTTACCCTGTCCCTCCTGTCCTCTAGTGTCGTCACGTCGAGTTCCCTTAACTCGTAAGACATACCCCCAAAGCTCCGGGACTAGTCTCGTTGGAAACCTTTGCACTTTCTCTAGTTTCCTGAAGTGCTTGGCCAGGTGAGCGTTCCAAACTGGAGCTGCATACTTCAATAAGCGGTACACGGTACACGGTATACAGGGTCCGGAAAGACTCCTTACTGAGATTTCGGAATGCTATTCTTAGGTTTGCTAGTCGCTCATATGCTGCAGCAGTTATGTGGTTTATGTGCGCCTCAGGAGATGTACTCAGTATTATACACACTCCGAGATCCTTTTCTTTGAGTGTGGTTTGTAGTCTTTGGCCCCCTAGACTGTACTCTGTCTGTTGTCTTCTTTGCCCTTCCCAATCTTCACGAGTTTGCACATAGTGGGGCTGAACTCCAGGAGCCAGTTGCTGGACCAGGGCTGCAGCCTGTCCAGATCCCTCTGTAGTCCTGCCCTATCCTCCTCCGACTAAATTATTCTCATTAACTTCACATTGTCTGCCAACAGGGACAATTCTGAGTCTATTCCTTCTGTCATGTCATTCACATATACCAGGAACAGCACCTGCCCCAGTACTGACTCCTGTGGAACCCCGCTCGTCACAGGCGCCCACTATGACACCTTATCACATACTATGACTAGCTGCTGTCTTTCCGTCAGGTATTCTCTGATCCATTGCTGTGCCTTCCCTGTTATACTTGCTTGGTCCTCAGAATTTTTCACTAGTCTCTACCCACTCCTCTATCTCTCTTGTCTTACTGTTGTCACCTTCTCATAGAACACTAGTAGGTTTGTGACACAGGATTTCCCGTCTCTGAAGCCGTGCTTGTTGTCGTTTGTAAGCTCATTTCTTTCTAGGTGGTCCACCACTCTTCTCCTGATAATCTTTTCCATGAATTTGCATATAATACATGTCAGTGACATTGGTCTGTAGTTTAATTCTGCGTGTCTGTCCCCTTTTTTATAAATTGGGATTACATTTCCAGTCTTTCATACCTAAGGTAGTCGCCCTGTTTCGATAGATGTGTTGAAGATTGTTGTTAGTTGTACACAGAGCGCCTCTGCTCCCTTTCTCAGGACTCATGGATATATGTTATCCGACCCCATCGCCTTTGAGATATCTAGTTCGCTTAGCAACCTCTTCACTTCCTCCTCCGTTGTATGTATCGTGTCCAGCATTTGTTGATGTTTCCCGACTCTCTGTCTTTCTGGAATCCTTTCTGTCTCCACTGTGAATACTTCTTTGAATCTCATGTTGAGCTCCTCACAAACTTTAAGGTCGTTTCTTGTGAACTCCCTTCTTTCCTCAGCCTGATTACCTGGTCTTTGACTGTTGTTTTCTTCTTGATATGACTGTACAATAGCTTTGGGTCAGACTTGGCTTTCGCTGCTATATCATTTTCGTATTGTCGTTGAGCCTCCCTCTTTACCTGTGGATATTCAATTCTTGCTCTTCGACTACTCTCCTTGTTCTCCTGGGTCATTTGCCTTCTACAGCTCTTCCATTCTCTAGCGCACTTGGTTTTAGCCTCTCTTCACCTTTGGGTGAACCAAGGGATCGTCCTGGCCTTCTCATTATGTCCGTTACCCTTGGGTACATAACTCTCCTCCGCTTCCTTGCATATTGTTGTCACATATTCCATAATCTCATTTACTGTCTTTCCTGCCAGTTCTCTGTCCCACCTGACCTCGTTCAGGAAATTCCTCATACCTGAGTAGTCCCCACTCTTGTAATTTGGCTTCATTCTTCCTGCTTCCCTCTCCACCTGTAACTCTACTATATATTCGAAGCTTAGAACCACGTGATCACTAGCACCGAGGGGCCTTTCATATGTGATGTCCTCAATGTCTGCACCGCTCAAGGTGAATTCTAGGTCCGGTCTTGCTGGTTCATCCTCTCCCCTCTCTCTCGTAGTGTCCCTAACTTGTTGATGCATGAGGTTTTCCAGTACCACCTCCAACATCTTAGTCCTCCACGTTTCTGGGCCCCCATGTGGCTCCAGGTTTTTCCAGTCGATTGCTTTGTGAGTGAAGTCACACACAATCCGCAGCTTTGCTCTGCTCTCTCTCCAACTTCTAAAAATTCCATTGTTTTTTGATGAGCAGTGCCACTCCTCCATTATCCCCCTGTTCCCTCTGTCTTTGCTCAGGATCTCATATCAAGTTGGAAAGATGGCATTTGTTATCATTCCTGAGAGCTTCGTTTCTGTGAGGGCTATGATGTCTGGTGACGCCTCTGTGATTCTTTCGCGCCACCCCTCCCACTTATTCGTAATACCATCAGCGTTAGTGTACCATACCGTCAGTTTCCTCTCCAACACTGTATTCTGGGGGGTTTGTGGGAGGTGGTGGGTGGTTGTCCTGACAGGGTGCTATGGGATTCTACCGAGTATTGTGGGGTGAGTACAACTCACCGAGTTGTACTCACCTGATTGTGGTTGCAGGGGTCGAGTCACAGCTCCTGGCCCCGCCTTTTCACTGGCCGCTACTCGGTCACTCTACCCGCTCCATGAGCTTTATCTTACCTCTCCTTAAAGCTATGTATGGATCATGCCTCCACTACATCACTTCCCAGACTATTCCACTTCCTAACAACCCTGTGACTGAAGAAATACTTCCTAACATATCTGTGGTTCATCTGAGTCTTCAACTTCCAACTGTGACCCCTTGTTGTTGTGTCCCATCTCTGGAACATCCTGTCTCTGTCCACCTTGTCGATTCCTCTCAGTATTTTATATGTCGTTATTATATCCCCTCTATCTCTCCTGTCTTCCAGTATCGTCAGGTCGATTTCCCTTAACCTCTCCTCGTAGGACATGCCCCTTAGCTCCAGGACTAGTATCGTTGCAAACCTTTGCACTTTTCTAGTTTCCTTACGTGCTTGGGTAGATGAAGATTCCAAACTGGCGCTGAATACTCCAGTATGGGCCTAACGTACACAGTGTACAGGGTCCTGAATGATTCCTTATTAAGATGTCGGAATGCTGTTCTTAGATTTGCCAGGCGTCCGTATGCTGCAGCAGTTATTTCGTTGATGTGAGCCTCAGGAGATGTGCCCGGTGTTATACTCACCCCAAGATCCTTTTTCTTGAGCGAGGTTGGTAGGCTCTGGCCCCCTAGACTTTGTGTGTGTGTGTACTCACCTATTTGTACTCACCTATTTGTGGTTGCAGGGGTCGATTCATAGCTCCTGGCCCCGCCTCTTCACTGATTGCTACTAGGTCCTCTCTCTCCCTGCTCCATGAGCTTTATCAAACCTAGTCTTAAAACTATGTATGGTTCCTGCCTCCACTATGTCGCTTTCTAAGCTATTCCACTTCCTGACAACTCTATGACTGAAGAAATACTTCCTAACATCCCTTTGACTCATAGGAGTCTTCAACTTCCAATTGTGACCCCTTGTTTCTGTGTCCCCTCTCTGGAACATCTTGTCTCTGTCCACCTTATCTATTCCTCGCAGTATTTTATATGTCGTTATCATGTCTCCCCTAACCCTCCTGTCCTCTAGTGTCGTCAGGCCGATTTCCCTTAACCTTTCTTCGTAGGACAATCCCCTTAGCTCTGGGACTAGTCTTGTTGCAAACCTTTGCACTTTCTCTAATTTCTTGACGTGCTTGACCAGGTGTGGGTTCCAAACTGGTGCTGCATACTCCAGTATGGGCCTGACGTATATGGTATACAGAGTCTTGAATGATTCCTTAGTGAGGTATTGGAACGCTATTCTTAGGTTTGCCAGCCGCCCGTATGCTGCAGCAGTTATCTGATTGATGTGTGCCTCAGGAGATGTGCTCGGTATTATACTCACCCCAAGATCTTTTCTTTGAGTGAGGTTTGCAGTCTTTGGCCACCTAGACTATACTCTGTCTGCGGTCTTCTTTGCCCTTCCCCGATATTCATGACTTTACATTTGGCAGGGTTAAATTCAAGGAGCCAGTTACTGGACCAGGCTTGCAGCCTGTCCAGGTCTCTTTGTAGTCCTGCCTGATCCTCGACTGATTTGATTCTTCTCATTAACTTCACATCATCTGCAAAAGGGACACTTCTGAGTCTATCCCTTCCGTTATGTCATTCACATATACCAAAAACAGTACAGGTCCTAGGACTGACCCTTGTGGAACTCCACTCGTCACAGGTGCCCACTCTGACATCTCGTCACGTACCATGACTCGTTGTTGCCTCCCTGTCAGATATTCTCTGATCCATTGCAGTGCTTTTCCTGTTACGTGTGCCTGATCCTCTAGCTTTTGCATTACCCTCTTGTGAGGAACTGTGTCGAACGCCTTCTTGCAGTCCAAAAATGCAGTCTATCCACCCCTCTCTCTCGTGTCTTACTTCTGTTACCTTGTCATAAAACTCCAGGAGGTTTGTGACACAGGATTTTCCTTCCCTGAAACCGTGCTGGTTGTCGTTTATAAGCTTGTGTCTTTCTAGGTGCTCCACCACTCTCCTCCTGATGATCTTCTCCATGACTTTGCATACTATACACGTCAGTGACACAGGTCTGTAGTTTAATGCCTCGTGTCTGTCTCCTTTCTTAAAAATTGGGACTACATTTGCCATCTTCCACGCCTCAGGTAGTTGCCCAGTTTCAATGGATGTGTTGAAGATTTGTGTTAGTGGCACACAAACATCTCTGCTCCTCTCTAAGGACCCACGGAGAAATGTTGTCTGGTCCCACCGCTTTTGAGGTATCGAGTTCACATAGCAGCTTCTTCACCTCCTCCTCGGTTGTGCGTATTTCATCCAGCACTTGTTGGTATACCTCCCTATTCTGAATTCCTGGAGTCCTACCTGTCTCCTGTGTAAATACTTCTTTAAATCTCATGTTGAGCTCCTCTTGGTCGTTTATTGTGAACTCCCCACCTTCCTTTCTCAGCCTGATTACCTGGTCCTTGACTGTTGTTTTCCTCCTGATGTGGCTATACAACAGCTTCGGGTCAGACTTGACTTTTGATGCTATATCATTTTCATATTGTCGCTGAACCTCCCTTCTTACCTGTGCATATTCGTTTCTGGCTCTTCGGCTAATCTCTTTATTTTCCTGGGTCCTTTGTCTTCTGTACTTTTTCCATTCTCTATTACACTTACTTTTTGCCTCCCTACACCTCTGGGTGAACCAAGGACTCGTTCTGGTCTTCCCATTACTTCTGTTTCCCTTGGGGACAAACCTCTCCTCTGCCTCTTTGCATTTGGTTGTCACATATTCCATCATTTTTTTACTGGTTTTCCTGCCAATTCTCTCTCCCACTGAACGTCTTGTAGGAAGTTCCTCATGCCTGTGTAGTCCCCCTTTTTTAGTTTCGTTTCTCCTTTCCTATTCCTGCTCCCCTCTCCACTTGTAGCTCAACTATATAATCAAAACACAGAACCAAATGATCACTAGCTCCAAGGGGCCTTTCATACATGATATCCTCGATGTCCGAACTACTCAAGGTGAATACTAGGTCCAGTCTTGCTGGATCATCCCCACTCTCTCTCTGGTAGTGTCTCTAACATGTTGATGCATGAGGTTTTCCAGTACCACATCCATCATCTTGGCTCTCCATGATTCAGGACCCCCATGGGGCTCTAGGTTTTCCCAATCAATCTCTTTGTGATTGAAATCACCCATAACTAGTAACTTTGCTCTCCCCATGTGGGCTCTTCTGGCTACCTCGGCTAGTGTGTCTACCATTGCTCTGTTGCTCTCGTCGTATTCTTCTCTTGGCCTCCTGCAGTTCTGTGGCGGGTTGTACATTACAGCAATTACCACCTTATGGCCCTCAGACTGAATTGTTCCTACTATGTAGTCCCTTTCACCCATTCCATCCATTCCTTCCACTTCCTCAAATCCCCACCTGTTCTTAATGAGCAGTGCAACTCCTCCTCCCCTCTGCTCCCTCTATCTTTCCTGAGGATTTGATATCCGGGTGGGAAGATTGCATCTGTTATCATCCTGGTGAGTTTCGTTTCTGTGAGTGCTATTATGTCTGGGGATGTCTCCTTTATTCTTTCATGCCACTCCTCACATTTATTTGTTATACCATCTGCATTTGTATACCAAACCTTTAACTTCTTTTCTAAAACCGTAGTCTGGGGGGTATGTTGGGGTTGGGAAAGTGGGAGATCTGATGGGGAACTATGGGTGGTTGGTGTGAAGGTGGAGTTTGTAATGAGGTGGGTGGAATCATTGGGTATGGCATGTGTGTTTTAGGTTAGGTTGTTTGGTTGCATTGGGGTTGTCCAGGTTGGGGAACATCTGAAGGTGGTTGTGTTAGAGCTTCCTCCTGAGTCTGGGTTCTCCTGTCCATCTCTTTCCTCCTTTGTCTCTGTACCCTCTCTTTCAGTTTCTGTCTTTCTTCTCGTGTTCTGTCGCGGTCGATATACACCCTCCGGTACTCTGACATATCCCTTAGTCTTGCTTTCTCCTGCAGGATCCTGTTTCGAGTCAATTCTGCTTTGAAAATTACTTTGACTGGCCGGATTCTTCCTCTTGCAAATCCCCCTATTCTCAGAAAATTTGCCAGCTGGGTCATGTCATCTTCTCCTATTGCTTTCATGATGTTTTCAATCGCATTTTTCTCCCCTTGTCTTCTTGCTTCATAAGTTTCCCCTTCAGCTTCCTGGAGCCCATAAACAAAGACTGATCTCTCTCTTCCATTCTCCCACTGCCTATTCCTATGTAACCCCTGATTCGATTTAGTTGCCTCCATTGAAGCTTTCCTTTCTTCAATCTCTTCACTGTCTGTTATCCCTTTGCCCAGTGGCCTGTCGCTTTCCCTTCTTAACTTTCCCTGTGCACTGCTGTGGTCTGTTAGGGCTTCTACGTATAGCTTAGCTCTCCCTTTTACTACACTCCCCTCGATTGTTCCTGATGTGATCCTCTTTTCTCTCGGGCTCCACGATGGTCTGATATAGCCTCTGCATACAGTTTCACTCCGTTCTCTACAGTCCTCTTCTTTGTGACTGAGGTAGCAGTTTCTGATACCATGTCCACATTGCTTTTTAGTTCTTTAGGCTGTTTCAAATTTTTCAGTTCTTCTTCTAATCTCTGTATCTTAGCCTCTGCTGTTGTGACTTGCTTTTCCCACTTCCTGCTTTCTGCAGCTATCCTCTCCTCCATTATCTTCTTTCTCAGCTATCCTCTCCTCCATTTTCATGCTAAGCTCCTCTAGCTTCCTTCCCCACTCATGTTCCCTTTTCATGAGCTCTGCTGCCCAATCTTCCTTTGCAGACTCATCCTTAACAAACTGTCAAAATTCTCTTCCAGCGCTGGTGGCCGACGATTGTTTGTCTCCTGTAACACCACTACTCCCACAACCGTCGACAGTCGCCGGTGCGTAGCTAACATAAAAATCAAATTGCTAGTTACATACCCCGATAGTCTGATTTACCTACACAAATAAGGGCAAGATGAAGATTGTATCATCTGCTTAGTAAACTATTATTACTAAACCTCATTAGTTTCCTAACAATATTAATTCCAATAATGATGTATATTCATAGCGGAAATAAGCGATAACACATCTGCAAAAATATTTACACAATTACTAGTAAAATTTAGTATAATGATTTTAGCTATTTAAGAAAATAACTACTAATGAGGGGTAGAAAATATTTGTAAATAAAATTCGAAAGTATTACAAAGACATAAACCCGTACAAAATTCTTGAACATTAATTTTCAATTAAAATTAACATGATATCGAATGGGTGAAACATAAGCCAATTATATACTGAAAACGGCGTTGTGCCCCTGAAGTAACTTTAGCAGCCTCTTGTTGAACTGCTTCAATTTTTAATGGCTGATTCATCTTAGAGCAGGGGTGCCACTAGCACGTTGAGGGACAACACAATAAGTGTCAGGGGCCCAAGATTGTTCAACTGCCTCCCAGCATACATCAGGGGGATTACCAACAAACCCCTGGCTGTCTTCAAGCAGGCACTGGACAGGCACCTAAAGTCGGTACCTGACCAGCCGGGCTGTGGTTCGTACGTTGGACTGCGTGCGACCAGCAGTAACAGCCTGGTTGATCAGGCTCTGGTCCAACAGGAGGCCTGGTCACGGACCGGGCCGCGGGGGCGTTGACCCCTGGAATTCTCTCCAGGTAGACTGAATGGTTCCCCAAAATTTAGGCTTGGTAGATGTAACTTTCCCAGCTTCCTGACATAATTCATAAACTTTTAACTGCTTGATTCTTAGGAATAATTGGAGAATACTTCGTCTGACCCAGCTTCAAGCCTTCAGCGATGGTTGGCTTTGCTCTAAGGAAAGTTTCTATTAATTTTGGATTGTGTAGGTAACAATTTGCCATTTTCACGAAATGTTTTGTTTTTTTCCTAAAATAATTGAAGAGATATTCCGAGCAGTTTCAAACCCTAAATGCAAGTGTATATGAGAGATTTTGGATTAGTCTTGGTCTGTATAAGCTAATTTTATTAAGGCAGTAACAAGCATTGAAATATTTATTTTAATGTGATATAATTTGCGACTGGATCATGTGATACCCTTCAACATTGATGTATTTACCTGGTAGAAGCTTTGGAGTGTTACTGATATGAGTGTGCGCTATTTTAAACAAATACTTGAAGGATAAATGGAAACAATATTTAATATACGAGGCTCGAGGATTTTGTCAAAAATAATTTGAATGGGTAAGACTAATTTAATCTTAATATATTTCAAGAGTTTTCAATTGCAAACTGCTTTTTTTTTTTAGTTGTGATTAATCCAGTAAAATAAACTCATTTAACATCTGATTGGCATACCTCCCCGGAAGTCAGAGTTATCACACTCATCAGATACCTTATCTTCCGTCTGGTCAAGACAAAATAACGATCATTAGCCTCCACTCTTCTCTGATATCATTATCTTTCTCAGAAAGTCAGTCACGGATCCTAATTTCGGTTACTGGACGCTTTGAATCCGGGTGTGAATATAACACAATACAACACAAAATATCTTCGTTACCAGTCCTCTGCTTTAGTGCTTTAATATAAGAGTCGCTGAACACTACTGTCACACCATCCACGGAACGGTTGAGGTCTGAACCCGTGGTATGGCAAGTGAATCCTAAAACTTAAAACCAACACACTGGCCTGTGAACTTTAGGACTCATTTACAAAGGGTTCAAATCCCACCTGTTCCGTGATTTGTCTGGAATCGTGTTATTACGATTTCGTGACTCACAACCAACACTTACCATCACTGCCACAAGGTATACGCCTTCAATTCATGTTTTTATTTATTTGGTGGGAAAAATCACCAACGCTTCCTCTATCATATTACAATAATTATTACAACTCTCATAAATGGCATTATGAGCGTTGTAATAATTTAGGAGAAAGATTATTAACTTAAAATCAAAACAGAAATATGAAGAAATACAAGATATTTCCTTCTCACTCGACTATCATTTTATGGTTGACTGCCCTCTTGCGAGTCGCTTTGTAATTAATATGCCTGACTGGCATTTGTTTGCAACAGTGTCAAAGGCGTAGAATTTATCATATATAACGTTGTCTCACATGCAATTAAGTATCAAAGCATATTTCCGTAAAAACATTCAAATTAGAAGCAATAATGTG
>WNWK01005278.1:42500-123684 GCA_009830355.1 Cherax destructor | reverse complement strand
ATATTCAAATCAGGGGATAAGTCCATTCCATCAAATTACGTCCAATAAGCCTCACGTCTATAGTAGGCAAATTATTAGAATCAATTATAGCTGATATTATCAGAAGTCACCTTGAAGAACATAATTTGATTAATGAATCTCAGCATGGGTTTACGAGAGGTCGTTCCTGCCTGACAAATTTACTGACTTTTTTCAATAAAACATTTGAGGCAGTAGACAGTGATAAAGAATATGATATAGTTTACTTGGATTTCAGTAAAGCCTTCGATAGAGTACCTCACAAGAGACTCTTAAGAAAGGTGGCAGCTCATGGTATAGGAGGTAAAGTTCTAGCATGGATAGAGGCATGGCTTACCAATAGAAAGCAGAGAGTTTCCATTAATGGGGTCAAATCTGAATGGGGATTTGTCACTAGTGGCGTTCCACAAGGATCAGTTTTGGGCCCATTGTTGTTCATAATTTACATTAATGACCTTGATGAAGGAATTGCAAGTGACATGAGTAAATTTGCTGATGATACAAAAATAGGCCGTATAATTCATTCTGAGGAGGATAACAGTGAACTCCAGGAGGATTTGGATAAATTAATGTCTTGGTCTGAAAAGTGGCAGATGAAGTTCAATGTGGACAAGTGTAAGGTGCTTGTCGTTGGTAATGAAAATATCCCTCGAATTTATAAACTAGGTGAAGTTGAGCTTGATCATACAGAATGTGAAAAGACTTGGGAGTCATGGTAGCAGAAATCTAAAGCCAAGACAACAGTGCCTAAGTGTGCGCAATAAGGCTAACAGATTACTAGGATTTATTTCAAGAAGTATAAGCAACAGAAGTCCAAAAGTTATTTTACAGCTCTATACATCACTAGTGAGACCTCATTTGGATTATGCAGCTCAGTTTTGGTCTCCTTACTACAGGATGGATATAGATTCATTGGAGAACATACAAAGAAGAATGACTAAAATGATTTACAGTATAAGAAATCTCCCGTATGAAGATAGACTTAGAGCGTTGAATCTCCACTCTCTGGAGAGACGTAGAATGAGGGGAGATATCATCGAGGTGTACAAGTGGATGATGGGCATAAACAAAGGAGATATTAATAAAATACTGAGGATATCGAACCAAGTAAGAACGAGAAATAACGGATTTAAATTGGATAAATTTAGATTTAGAAAGGACATAGGCAAGTACTGGTTTTCGAACAGAGTTGTAGATGCGTGGAACAATCTTCCGAGTACTGTGATAGAGGCTAAGACCTTGGGTGGCTTTAAAAAGAGATTGGACAAATATATGAGTGGGAGGGGCTGGGTTTGATTTGTGTCGTGAGTACGGGAATAAATTTTTAGGTAGTGGTGGTTTTGATAAGGACCTGCCTTGTATGGGCCAGTAGGCCTTCTGCAGTGTTCCTCCATTCTTATGTTCTTATGAACACCAAGACTGATCCCTGTGGAACACCAGACTGATCTGTCTTCCTGTGGGAAAACCGAGAGAAAATAATAACTCTCCTCTCCTATTTTTAACTGTCAAATCCATTTGTTCCCTAGGCTTCCTCAACTTATTAATCTCACTCCAAAACTTTTTCTTATTTTCAACAAAATTTGTTGATAACATCTCACCCACTCTTTCATTTGCTCTCTTTTTACATTGCTTCACCACTCTCTTAACCTCTCTTTTTCTCTCCATATACTCTTCCCTCCTTGCATCACTTCTACTTTGTAAAAACCTCTCATATGCTAACTTTTTCTCCCTTACTACTCTCTTTACATCATCATTCCACCAATCACTCTTCTTCCCTTCCACACCCACTCGCCTGTAACCACAAACTTCTGCTGAACACTCTAACACTACATTTTTAAATCTACCCCATACATCTTCGACCCCATTGCCTACACTCTCACTAACCCATCTATCCTCCAATAGTTGTTTATATCTTACCCTAACTGCCTCCTCTTTTAGTTTATAAATCTTCACCTCTCTCTTACTTACTGCTTCTATTTTCCTTGTATCCCATCTACCTTTTACTCCCACTGTAGCTATAACTAAAAAGTGATCTGATATATCTGTGGCCCCTCTATAAACATGTACATCCTGAAGTCTACTCAACAGTCTTTTATCTACCAATACGTAGTCCAACAAACTACTCTCATTACGCCCTACATCATATCTTGTATACTTATTTATCCTCTTCTTCTTAAAATATGTATTTCCTATAACTAAACCCCTTTCTATACAAAGTTCAATCAAAGGGCTCCCATTATCATTTACACCTGGCACCCCAAACTTACCTACCACACCCTCTCTACATGTTTCTCCTACTTTAGCATTTAGGTCCCCTACCACAATTACTCTCTCACTTGGTTCAAAAGTTCCTATACATTCGCTTAACATCTCCCAAAATCTCTCTCTCTCCTCTACACTCCTCTCTTCTCCAGGTGCATACACGCTTATTATGACCCACTTTTCGCATCCGACCTTTATTTTAATCCACATAATCCTTGAATTTACACATTTATATTCCCTCTTCTCCTTCCATAACTGATTCTTCAACATTATTGCTACCCCTTCCTTAGCTCTAACTCTCTCAGATACTCCTGACTTAATCCCATTTATTTATCCCCACTAAAACTCGCCTACCCCCTTCAGCTTTGTTTCGCTTAGGGCCAGGACATCCAACTTCTTTTCATCCATAACATCAGCAATCATCTCTTTCTTATCATCCGCACTACATCCATGCACATTCAAACAACCCAGTTTTATAAAGTTTCTCTTCTTCTCTTTTTTAGTAAATGTGTACAGAAGGGGTTACTAGCCCATTGCTCCCGGCATTTTAGTCGCCTCATACGACACGACACGCATGGCTTACGAAGGAAAGATTCTTTTCCACTTCCCCATGGAATTCTACGCCACTAATTATACGCCTAATTCTACTCCTTTCTAGAGAGTGCAGATTCAGGGCCCTCAGTCTATCCTCATTGGGAAGATTTCTGATACATGGGATCAACTTTGTCATCCTCCTTTATACATTTTCCAATGCATTTATATCCATTCTGTAATACGGTGACCAAAACTGTGCAGCATAATCTAAATGAGGCTTAACCAAAGATATATAGAGTTGAAGAACAACCTGAGGACTTCTATTATTTATACTTCTTGATATGAAGCCAAGGATTCTGTTAGCTCTATTGCGAACACTTATGCACTGTTGTCTTGGTTTCAGATTACTGATAACCAGAACTCCTAAATCTTTTTCACAATCCGTAATATTAAAATCTACATTATTTAGTTTATATGTGGCATGGTTATTTTCCTGTCCAACATTTAGAACTTTGCATTTGTCTGTATTAAACTGCATCTGCCACTTTTCCGACCACTGCATCAGTCTATTCCAATCCTCCTGGAGTGCTCTAATGTCCTCATTTGAATGAATAGGACGGCCTATTTTGGTGTCATCAGCAAATTTGCCTATGTCGCTATTTATTCGCTCACCTATGTCGTTTATGTAAATTGTAAACAACAAGGGGCCCAACACTGACCCCTGTGGAACACCGCTTGTGACGTGCCCCCACTCCGACTTCTCCCCATTTATGCAAACTCTCTGCTGCCTATTTGTCAACCATGCCTCTACCCAGGAAAAAAATTTTCCTCCTATTCCGTGTGCCTTAAGTTTTCTCAACAGCCTCTGATGTGGGACTCTATCGAAAGCCTTACTGAAGTCCATATACACAATATCATATTCAATACCATGATCTACCTCCTCAAACACCTTAGTGAAGAAAGTTAGTAAATTCGTAAGACAGGAACGCCCCTTTGTAAAACCGTGTTGAGATTCATTAATGAATTTATGCCTTTCAAGATGGCTACGAATTGCCTCGGCAATTATTGATTCCATGAATTTACCAACTATGGAGGTAAGGCTTATTGGTCTATAGTTCGAAGCTAAGGACCTGTAACCTGCCATTTTCCACTTGTCTGGCACTATGCCAGTGTGTAGTGATATATTACATTCCTTTAAAACCCTTGCAAACAGTTCATCAGGGCCTGGGGATTTGTTAGGTTTTTAATTTCTCTATTTGTCTGAGGACCATGTCACTAGTTACCCTAATAGTGCATAGTTTATTATCGTCCTTTTCTACATAATTTATAATTTCTGGTATTTCTCTAGTATTTTCCTGAGTAAAAACTGAGAGGAAGTAGGCATTGAATAGTTCACACATTTCCTTATCACTGTCAGTGATCTGTCCTGAGTTACACACGCGCACCTGAAAGAACCCTTTTGGGTTAGTCTTCGAATCCCTTGCGACTTTAGCCTCATAATCTCTTTTTGCTTTTCTTATTCTTTTTTTTTATTTCTCTCTCTAATTGAATATATTGATTTCTTAACTCCCCTTTCCCTCTTTTGATATGCTTATATATATATACCTCTCTTTTGACCAATGAGATGTTTTAATCTATTGTTTACCCATTTGGGATCATTTTTGTTAGATGTAATTTCCCTACTCGGAACAAAAGTTGTCTGGGCAGCTAGCACTATGCTCTGAAACACATCATATTGGCAACCAACACCAGGTACCTCACCCATAGTCAGGTCATCCCAATTTAGCCCACCCAGGTAATTTCTCAGTTCCATGAAGTCGGCCAAGAGGAAATCTGGGACAGATATATTGATATATTGAAACTAAGTGATTTGTGATCGCTTTCCCCAAGCTCATCATTAACCTCAAGATAGAGCCAACTTATTTTTCACTGGATTGAATTTAACTGCCTCTCGTTCCTCATGGTGCTATATGGTTCCAAGGGATTTAGCGCTCAACAACAATGAAATAAAAACAATGAGGGAGTTGCAGGTCGCGCTTGTGTCTAAGCAAATTTGATTTAGTTTGTTTTGTGTTAAACTTGATGTTTGTTACCTCAGTACACCTCACCCTCCTGACTGATCCTTGGCTTGCAGTAGTTTCAAGTTTTAATATATCAAGAACATTGTGGCAACACTTTCTTTGCAATGACGACGACGATGCGGAAATCCTGCACTATCATAATTCATATTTTTTTTTTCAGAGGAAGTATACTTGAATCCTTGGATATTGTTAGACAAACAAGAAAGCTATATTTCACCATAGTGCTGTCTCTCTGTCATGGGTGTTTCACGAGAATGTTGGACGGCTATATACACAGTGTCGCGCACCACCACATATTTACCACCATCACCACCAGGACAAGCGGGTCATGCTATGATTAACACTCCTTTCAGGTGATTCTCCCTGACAAATAAATTACCAACAACACACAAGCGGGCGAAGGCATCCGTAGAGCATACACATAGAGCATAACGTAGTCGTAGAGCATACTCGTAGAGCATAACGTAGTCGTAGAGCATACACATAGAACATACAAGTATATAAGACACGTGTTCAGAAGTTAGGTATCTTTTATTCCCGCGGCCTGGTCACAGACCGGGCCGCGGGGGCGTTGACCCCCGGAACTCTCTCCAGGTAAACACAGTAAGCTTCATCAGTCGTGTACGGAGGAGCATAAACAGAGACAATAGAGGCAGTGGAGAGATCACATCAACTATTCCATATAATTTTTAAGAATTAAATGCCAAAAAATATGTATTTTCATTAAAATACATATTTACCAAATCATTACAGAAGACAGGGTACTAGAAATGAGAAAATACCAGAATACTTGAGAAAGAACATCACTTTGCAACTTTACCAAAGAAGATGCACAGCACTTTGCAACTTTACCAAAGAAGATGCACAGTACTTCACGACTTAACAATCTTTCATGACTCACGAAATCGTAATGAGACGATTACAAAGAAACCAGGGTACGGGTGGGGACTGAAAACGATGTCCTGGAGTTTTACGACTCACTTGCCGCTAGTTTAATCCCCACCCGTACCGTGGTTCGTGACATGTCATCTCTGATACAAATACTTCCATGTTGAAGTCAGAAGTTTATGACTTCTGAAATAAACAATGAAAATGATGAAACTATACAATAATACTTTATTATATAAATCAGTTAAAACACGGTGGGATGAGCACAACTGTGAGTTATATTATAATGCAACAAGCAACACCGCTCTGCTGTTGCTAATTGACCTCAGTTGCTAATTATTGTTTTTACATGTAGCCTAAAGCTAAGTGGAATATTAATGTTGAATACAGCAAGAATGTTTTATGAATGTGGAGAACATCCTCCAGTACTGTATAGTTCTCCAGTCAAAAATAATGTTCGTTTTAGGAGAAATACAACACGAGCGCACACGCACGGACACGGAAGCACACAGCTTTCCGACACCTCAGTAACGAGTCGTTCCAGACTCTGTACACCGTGTACGTCAGGAGTATGCAGCACCAGTCTGGAACCCACACCTAGCCAAGCACGTCAAGAAATTAGAGAAAGTGCAAAGGTTTGCAACAAGACTAGTCCCGGAGCTAAGAGGTATGTTCTACGAGGAGAGGTTAAGGGAACTCGACCTGACGACACTGGAGGACAGGAGGGACAGAGGGGATATGATAACATATAAAATACTGAGAGGAATCGACAAGGTGGACAGAGACAGAATGTTCCAGAAATGGGACACAGCAACAAGGGGCTACAGTTGGAAGTCGAAGAATCAGATGAGTCACAGAGATGTTAGGAAGTCGAATAATCTGGAAAGTGAGGTTGTGGAGGCAGGATCCATACATAGCTTTAAGAAGAGGTATGATAAAGCTCACGAAGCGGGAAGTGACCTATTAGCGACCAGTGAAGAGACGGGGCCAGGAGCTATGAATCGACCCCTGCAACCACAATTAGGTGAGTACACACAAACACGCACACACATGCACTCTTGCAACCACATATATGTGAGCGCGCGCGCGCACACACACACACACCACAATTAGGTGAGTACACACACACACACACACACAAAGATAGCAAATTGAAGTACATACACATGATAGTGGAGGGGTTTGATAAAAGGATCAAGGAGGGTGTTATTATGATTTCACGAGTCAATGAAAGCTGCATAAAAGTATAAAAAACATATATATTGATAAGCAAATAAAAAAACACCTACATGTCTGGCAACGCAGAGTTTCAGTCAGATGTACATGTTATTCAAATCGCTTGTGCTCTCTTCACTGGAGTGCTGTTCAGTGTTGACGGTACCATTCAGGGTAAGACAAATATCAGGACTGGAACAGATGCAGAGCGTTTATAACCCGCATAGAGCCAATAAAGCATTTAAACTAATGGAAACGCCTAAAAGTTCTTATTACGTACTCTCTGGAGCAGAGGAGAGAGATATGTGATAATACATATATGTATGGCAGATACTTGAGGATCTGGTCCCAAAGCCACACAGTACCAACACATCGTACGGTAGTTAAGATATAAGGGAGGAACGGGTAAATAAACCATGTGAAAGCAGGGGTGCCGTGGGCACAGTAAGTGAATACTGAACCAACACCAGTGAGCCAACACTCTTGAGTATTTAGTACTCAACCGGAGGAAATAATGCAGGAAAAAATGAAGAAATCGTCAAGCGGAAACTCTATCAATATCTTTACCTAGTGTCAGATCAACTAGGCTGTAATGGATATGGAAGCCAGCGAGCTACAACACCCTGTCTGACTAGGAAGCACCAACTCTTGAAACTGGTCACAGGCATATCACAAGTCACAAATATGTTAGGGGTACCTATCACTGGTGGTGCGAGAATACCTTGGCAAGGTAAAATACAAAAACTTCAGCATCCAACACGCTCGTCCTCTCTCCTCTCTCACCTAAGTTACTGGAAGACAATTAATACATTTATGACGGGTGAAGACGCGACGAGTGCAACTTGTGTCATATTAGAGTCAGATGTTGTAAAGCTGGACGAGGTTAGATGTAATCCTGCCACGCATGGACGAGGTTAGATGTAATCCTGCCACGCATGGACGAGGTTAGATGTAATCCTGCCACGCATGGACGAGGTTAAATGTAATCCTGCCACGCATGGACGAGGTTAAATGTAATCCTGCCACGCATGGACGAGGTTAGATGTAATCCTGCCACGCATGGACGATGTTAGATGTAATCCTGCCACGCATGGACGAGGTTAAATGTAATCCTGCCACGCATGGACGAGGTTAGATGTAATCCTGCCACGCATGGACGATGTTAGATGTAATCCTGCCACGCATGGACGAGGTTAAATGTAATCCTGCCACGCATGGACGAGGTTAGATGTAATCCTGCCACGCATGGACGAGGTTAGATGTAATCCTGCCACGCATGGACGAGGTTAAATGTAATCCTGCCACGCATGGACGAGGTTAAATGTAATCCTGCCACGCATGGACGATGTTAGATGTAATCCTGCCACGCATGGACGAGGTTAGATGTAATCCTGCCACGCATGGACGAGGTTAAATGTAATCCTGCCACGCATGGACGATGTTAGATGTAATCCTGCCACGCATGGACGAGGTTAGATGTAATCCTGCCACGCATGGACGAGGTTAGATGTAATCCTGCCACGCATGGACGATGTTAGATGTAATCCTGCCACGCATGGACGAGGTTAAATGTAATCCTGCCACGCATGGACGATGTTAGATGTAATCCTGCCACGCATGGACGAGGTTAAATGTAATCCTGCCACGCATGGACGATGTTAGATGTAATCCTGCCACGCATGGACGAGGTTAAATGTAATCCTGCCACGCATGGACGAGGTTAAATGTAATCCTGCCACGCATGGACGAGGTTAAATGTAATCCTGCCACGCATGGACGAGGTTAGATGTAATCCTGCCACGCATGGACGAGGTTAAATGTAATCCTGCCACGCATGGACGAGGTTAAATGTAATCCTGCCACGCATGGACGAGGTTAGATGTAATCCTGCCACGCATGGACGAGGTTAAATGTAATCCTGCCACGCATGGACGAGGTTAGATGTAATCCTGCCACGCATGGACGAGGTTAGATGTAATCCTGCCACGCATGGACGAGGTTAAATGTAATCCTGCCACGCATGGACGAGGTTAAATGTAATGTAATCCTGCCACGCATGGACGAGGTTAAATGTAATCCTGCCACGCATGGACGAGGTTAGATGTAATCCTGCCACGCATGGACGAGGTTAGATGTAATCCTGCCACGCATGGACGAGGTTAAATGTAATCCTGCCACGCATGGACGAGGTTAGATGTAATCCAGCCACGCATGGACGATGTTAGATGTAATCCTGCCACGCATGGACGAGGTTAAATGTAATCCAGCCACGCATGGACGAGGTTAAATGTAATCCAGCCACGCATGGACGAGGTTAGATGTAATCCTGCCACGCATGGACGAGGTTAGATGTAATCCTGCCACGCATGGACGAGGTTAGATTGTAAATCAGTCACTAAGGGAGAGGTGAGCTACTAATGCAATAAAGAATGGGAGGACTAGATCTTCAAGCTGTGAGTGACGTCACAGATCACAAGTTCCTCGTTCACAACCAGTTCTTAACTCACTTAAAACAAGTTGACCAATACTACAGTTATTCCTGTCAGAACTGGACCCTGCCTGCTGGTGATGGTACACATGGTGATGGTATGGTGGGTAATGGTATTGATGGTGATGGTATGGTGGGTAATGGTACGGATGGTGATGGTATGGTGGGTAATGGTATGGATGGTGATGGTATGGTGGGTAATGGTATGGATGGTGATGGTATGGTGGGTAATGGTATCGATGGTAATGGTATGGTGGGGGATGATATGGATGGTGAGAACGAGGGTGGTGACCGGTTTCAAGAGTCTTCCTCCTCCGGGTTCTAGTGTTTATGTGATCAACGAGGCTGTTGGTGGTTCGATGGGCCAGGGAGGCTGCGAGCTTCAAAAGAACGAGTAAAGGAGAAGACGTGAGGGAGGGAAGCGGAGAAAGGGATGCAGGAAAGGAGGAGTGTGAGAAAGGGAGGGAAGTTAATTGAGAAAGCTCGGACAGTTTCAAATCAACTGCCATTCGTGCATTTCTGCATGCTTGAAATTTCACTGAAATTTAAAAAAAAAATCATATTTAAGATAGGTTAAATTAACGCATATTAACAGAAATTTACTTATAATTCGATAATATCGACGTTAAAACAGACGGGTGGCTGTCGTCTGGCAGAGCTGGGACTATCGTCAAACTTCGAGGGGTGATTTTCAAACACATGGTATCAAATATGGAGGAGATGAATCATGAGGCAACTCCCACCATTCATGACCCGCTGCATGAACGTCAAACATGACCTTCAACTATGTATGGGTGTTGCAACACACCACGCTACACCTTCCCCATCACACAACACTACTACATAAAAACTTCAACATTAATCATTAATTGATCCTGTGTTGGCGGCGGCGGCGGCAGCAGCAGCAGCAGCAGCAGCAGCAGCAGCAGCAGCAGCAGCAGCTGCTGCTGCTGCTACGATGGTTTCACTGTTGTTGGAGATATCTGGTGGCAGCGGTGTCAGTAGTGTTACTGTGTACTTGTGTAGTACACTTAGATAATCCCAGCTATTTAGAGTAAGGGTCCCTTCTAGCTGTGACGTCACAGCTAGGAGGGATCCTTACTGACAGTGGTGGCGACGGCGGTGGTGGTGGAATACAGACAAGACAGACATTAGGAGAGTCTCTAGGTTCACATGCCTATATTTGCTGAGAAAAACAAAGTTAGTTCCAGGTGCCCCTAATTCTGTCTGAATATTCTGAATATTTAAGACTAGGATAGTATAGCCGGATGGAAAAAAAAAGTAAATGAAACAATTCAGTGACACGTATAGTAAAATGTATCACGGACTTTAACAGGATAGGTGAAACATATCTGGTTAGACAGCCACTGCCGCTATACTAAGAACAGCAGCAGCAAATAATGCAACAGTGTCAAAATAACAGCTAAAGCAACAATAATAACGGCTGTGTATATCAGTGGTATATAATGGCGACAACATGAAGAATTAGACAGATGTTGCCATGTGTCTAATTCACCACCACTTCTATGTTATTCCTATGAGTCTCATTGTCAAGTAATCATCCTGAAATGCTTCATAAACTACAGATATGTGTGGAATACAGCCAGCCCCTGCATAGTATCCAGCTAATTACGATGTTTACATAGCACTTGTCCAGGTGAACCTTAAGTAACTGGAATCCTTTACAACTTCACCTGGAAATTTATTCCCAGACGCTATAATTCTGATTGAAATTTTTTTTATCACATTTGTGTTGCTTCTTAGTTTCATTGTTTCTAACTAGTAATTCACTCTGTACTTCAAACAGTCTTCGTATTTGAGTGTATTAAAACTATTCAGTGTCTTAAATGTCTAAAAGATGTGGTAATCTCAGTGTCCTAAGCTTTGTTTGAATGATGGTAAAAGCTTAGCTGCTCTTTTCTGCTCCTTTTCGGTCTTATCTTCCACTTATGTGATGTAGGTACAAAGACAACACATTCAAGGTGTGCTCCAACAAGAGCATTATAATGTCAACGTTCTCTTATTTTCTATACAAGAGGGCCCCGCTTATACGGCAGGTTAGGTTCCCGGCTACTGTTGTAAAAGCTAAAATCGCTGTAAAGTGAAACATTACCATCTTTCACTTTCAAATGCATATAAAAGCCTGATAAGAAGTTTACACTATCATATATTAAGTAAGCAATAGAGCTAGGCCTAAAATATGCACATAGAGTACACACATTTATTTTTTATTGTTTTTATTAACACACTGGCCATCTCCCACCAAGGCAGGGTCGCCCGAAAAAAGAAAAACTTTCACCATCATTCACTCCATCACTGTCTTGCCAGAGGCACGCTTACACTACAGTTATAAAACTGCAACATTAACACCCCTCCTTCAGAGTGCAGGCACTGTGCTTCCCATATCCAGGAATCAAGTCCGGCCTGCCGGTTTCCCTGAATCTCTTCATAAATATTACCCTGCTCACACTCCAACAACACGTCAAGTCCTAAAAATCATTTGCCTCCATTCGCTCCTAACACGTTCACGCATGTTTGTTGTTAGTCCAAGCCCCTCGCACACAAAACCTCCTTTACCCCCTCCCTCCAACCTTTCCTAGGCCGACCCCTACCCTGCCTTCCCTCCACTACAGATTTATACACACTCGAAATCATTCTATTTTGTTCCATCCTCTCTACATGTCCCAACCACCTCAACAACCCCTCCTCAGCCCTCTGGATAATAGTTTTGGTAATCCAGCACTTCCTCCTAATTTCCAAACTGCGAATTCTCTGCATTATATTCACACCACATACTGCCCTCAGACACATCTTCACTGCCTCCAGCCTTCTCCTTGTTGCAACATTCACCACCCATGCTTCACACCCATATAAAAACGTTGGTATAACTATACTCATACATTCCCCTCATTGCTTCCATGGATAAAGTTCAATGTCTCCACAGACTCCTTTTTTGCACCATTCCCCTTTTTCCCCTCATCAATTCAATGATTCACCTCATCTTTCATATACCCATCTGCTGACACACCCACTCCTAAATATCTGAATACATTCACCTCCTCCATACTCTCTCCCTCCAATCTGATATCCAATCTTTCGTTACCTATTTTTTTTATCCTCATCACGTTACTCTTTCCTACATTCACTTTTAATTTTCTTATTTTACATACACTACCAAACTCATCCACCAACCTCTGCAACTTCTCTTCATAATCTCCCAAAAGCACAGTGTCAACAGCAAAGAGCAACTGTGACAATTCCCACTTTGTGTTAGATTCTTTATCTTTTAACCCCACACCTCTTGCCAAGACCCGTGCATTCACTCCTCTTACAACTCCATCTATAAAAAGTAGGTCTAAGGCCTACTTTTACTGGGAAATAATCTCCCTCTCGCCTATATACTCTAGCCTGAGCTTCACTATCCTCATAAAAACTTTTCACCGCTTTCAATAGCCTACCTCCTATTCCATACATTTGCAACATCTGCCACACTGCCCACCTATCCACTCTGTCATACGCCTTTTCCAAATTGATAAATGCAACAAAAACCTCTTTACCCTTATCTAAATACTGTTCACCTCTATGTTTCACTGTAAACACATGGTCTACACACCTCCTACCCTTCCTATAGCCACCTTGTTCATCTGCTATCCTACTCTCAGTCTTGCTCTTAATTCTTTCAATAATAACTCTACCATACACTTTACCAGGTATACTTAACAGACTTATTCCCCTATAATTTTTGCACTCTCTTTAACGGATTTTTTTTAAATATGTACGTTTGACTATGTGTCAATCATTGTTTGGAAGACCTGTGTGTTTCCATCAATAGGCCTATTTCTTTTAAACCTTTGCTTTGAAAGGAAAAGATGCCTCGCTCGTTAGGGACGGGTGAAGAATTAGCAACATTATACAATCAAAATTTGAGAAAACACTTACCTTTTTCAGGTTTTCTCAAGTTAGCATTTGAAAATTCACTTGGAGTATTAGTTTTAGTACAAAAAAAAACAACATTGTCTCCTTTGCCTTTATACAAAGGAACTATGCATGCTCTCTGCCAATCCCTAGGTACCTTACCCTCTTCCATACATTTATTAAATAAAAGTACCAACCACTCCAAAACTATATCCCCATCTGCTTTTAATATTTCTATCTTTATCCCATCACTCCCAGCTGCCTTACCCCCGTTCATTCTACTCACTGCCTCACGCACTTTCCCCACACTCACAACTGGCTCTTCCTCACTCCTACAAGATGTTATTCCTCCTTGTCCTATACACGAAATCACAGCTTCCCTATCTTCATCAACATTTAACAATCCCTCAGAGTATTCCCTCCATCTTCCCAATACCTCTAACTCTCCATTTAATAACTCTCCTCTCCTATTTTTAACTATCAAATCCATTTGTTCCCTAGGCTTCCTCAACTTATTAATCTCACTCCAAATCTTTTTCTTATTTTCAACAAAATTTATTGATAACATCTCACCCACTCTCTCATTTGCTCTCTTTTTACATTATTTTACCACTCTCTTAACCTCTCCTTTTTCTCTCCATATACTCTTCCCTCCTTGCCTCACTTCTACTTTGTAAAAACCTCTTATATGCTAACTTTTTCTCTCTTACTACTCTCTTTACATCATTCCACCAATCGCTCTTCTTCCCTCCCGAACCCACTTTCCTGTAACCACAAACTTCTGCTGAACACACTAGCACTATGTTCTTAAACCTACCCCATACATCTTCAACCCCATTGCCTATACTCTCACTAGCCCATCTATCCTCCAATAGTGGTTTATATCTTTCCTTAACTGCCTCCTCCTTTAGTTTATAAACCTTCACCTCTCTCTTACTTGCAGCTTCTATTTTCCTTGTATCCCATCTACCTTTTAGTCTCACTATAGATACAACTAAAAAGTGATCTATCTGTGGCCCCTCTATTAACATGTACATCTTGAAGTCTACCCAATAGTCTTTTATCTACCAATACGTAGTCCAACAAGCTACTGTCATTACGCCCTATATCATATCATGTATACTTATTTATCCTCTTTTTCTTAAAACATATATTACCTACAACCAAACCCCTTTCTATACAAAATTCAATCAAAGGGCCCCCCCATTATCATTTACACCTGGCACGCCAAACTTACCTACCACACCCTCTTTAAATTTTTCTCCTACTTTAGCATTTAGGTCCCCTACCACAATTATTCTCTCACTTGATTCAAAAGTTCCTACACACTCACTTAATATATCCTAAAATCTCTGTCTACACTCCTCTCTTCTCCAGGTGCATACACACTTATTATTACCCACTTTTTGCATCCAACCCTTATTTTAATCCACGTAATCCTTGAATTTATACATTTATATTCTCTCTTTTCCTTCCATAATTGATCCTTCAACATTATTGCTACAACTTAACTCTAACTCTCTCAGATACTCTTGACTTAATCTCATTTATTTCTCCCCACTGAAACTCACCTACCCCCCCCCCCCTCAGCTTTGTTTCGCTAGAGCTAGGACATCCAACATTGCTTACCTTAAAATATTTTTATCCCTAGCTTATAGTGAGTGAATATATTTATTGTAGGAATTGAATAAATGAAGAATGGGTATAATTGAATACTGCTGCACAAGGAAATGCCGTAGAGTGAAGCGTTGTAAAGCGGGGCCTCCTGTACAAAATTTCTAGCTAAGAAGCCTAATATTGTGTTGGCTTCGCTCTTCGCTGACTGATTTGTTTGGTACATTTAAGGTTCTTGTTTTTTCTTACCAAAAGTTTCTTTTCTTTCTTTATTTTGGTTAGTTTCTAAAAATTATGTACTAAGCTGTCCAGGTCACTCTGAACACCTGTACACTCGCCTATGGATGATGCATTCTTTTTTTCCAGGTTTTGTGTCATCCGAAAATTTTGCTAATTTAGATGTTAATCATATTTCAAGATCATTTATGTAAATAATGAAAAGAGGTGAGCCAGAGCCTTAAGGAACTCCGTTAGTGACGTCGAGCCTCTCATTAATCACTTCTCTATTGCTCGTTGTTTTTATCGTCTGCTCACCAGTCTTATTAAACCACTTGTTGGTACACAAATAACCCGCACATAGGAGAGATGAGCTTATGACGACGTTTCGCTCCAACTTGGACCATTTACAAGTCACACTTACCACAGTTTATACCATACTGTCTTATTTCTTAGCCGTATACTACGTGCCTTTATTTTGGGCAGCAATCTTCGATGTGCTATCTTGTTGAATGCTTTCTCGAGATCTCAGATAATAATCCAGCTGTTGGGACTTTTCCGTCCTTTTTTTATACATAAATGAAAACGTAGTAAATTTGTCAAACATGATCTTTATGTGTGAAATCCATGGTGATTTAGTTATAATGTAATCTTTCAGAACAGTAACACTCTCCCAGGTTGATCAGGCACGTGTAGTAAGTAGTAGTCCAGTTTTCTCTGGTAAACTTCTACAATTGTTCCGTCAATATTCTTTATATTAATGGGCAGAAGGTTGAAGAGTCTTGAATTACGGATACTTAGTGTTTTGTGTTTGTGCATACTACATCCCTGATCTTCAAAGTTTCTTCTACACTTGCAGTGTCTCTCACACCCGGGAGTTATACTCACAAGATACATGTTATCTTACTATTAAGATAACGGGCCTCATCATCAAGATTTTTCCCTGTATATATTATCATTTATCTTTCTCGTGTTATTACAAATAAAGAAGCATTTGTAATTAAACGACTGTTTGGGATACTAAGTAAAATATCGTATTTCAGATTTTTATTATATTAAATATATATTATTAATATAAAAGCATATAATCTGAATAAAAACATAATCTAATAATCTGTGTAAAAACCTATTTACACAAAATCACAGTACAAGATAAAAGTCACAAGTAAAATCAAGTATTCGGTGTAGTGTCAAGTCGCTGCCATCTTCTAGTGTCACGCAGGACACTACCACACCTTGTCATGATACTTCTTTGTCTTATGGCACGCCTTCTCACGGGGTCCCCTGACACCCGTTCTCTGTGTCACATGACACGCCCCCGGTGTCACCCGACACGCCTTCTCTTCTGTGTCACACGACACCCTTCTCTCTGTGCCCATAAGACACCTTCCTTGCATCATGAACCCATCTCTAATAAAACCTTTTCACCGCGTTATGACACACATCAAATACACGACTCAACCTGTGTCGTGCCACCGTCTAAAACTCTGACTGACTACACCACTAAATACCTGACACCACAGTGTCACACAAGACACCACCTGTTACCAGTGTCACACAAGACACCACCTGTTACCAGTGTCCACAAGACACCACCTGTTACCAGTGTCACACAAGACACCACCTGTTACCAGTGTCACACAAGACACCACCTGTTACCAGTGTCACACAAGACACCACCTGTTACCAGTGTCACACAAGACACCACCTGTTACCAGTGTCACACAAGACACCACCTGTTACCAGTGTCACACAAGACACCACCTGTTACCAGTGTCACACACTTTCAGGTACATAAGTTCAGGTACAACAGTCCATTTTCAGGTACATAGTCTCAGGAACACAGTCGGTACGGTGAATAAGCCAGTAGATAGTCTAAGGCCGTCACCAGCACGAAGAGTCAATCTCCAGGTCTGTCTGTTGAACACTCCCAGGTGTATCAGGGAGCTAGTGAACTATCCAGTGTTGTATAGGGGAGAGTCTCGCTGACACTCTCCAGCAGTGTATATGGGAGAGTCTCGTACACTCCCTAGGTGTATCAGGGAGCTGGTGAACTCTCCAGTGTTGTATATGGGAGAGTCTCGTTAGCACTGTAGACCTGTCACCAGCACCACACTGCGAAAGTCTACAACTCTCAAGCAGGTCTGCCTGGCGAAATCCAGTAGTGTATCAGTGAGCTGGTGGACTCTCCAGTGTTGACTAGGGGAGAGTCTCGATGACACTCTCAGTCAAGCCGGCCCGGCAGTCAAACATCAGGTCTGATGACGTAACCCCTTGACTGCCGGCCGGTGAGGTAATTACCTAACTACCATTGTTAGATAGGGGGCCGTAACACGTGTTAACATGTTTTAATGTTTTATTGTGACAGGTAGTGTATCATCTCTGCATATTTCTAGCACAAGTATCTCGACTACCTTCCAAGTAGTGAGCACCGAACAATTGTTTAGAGAGTACAAAACTCCTTTGATGAATACTATCTCTTGTCCTCTTACTGGCCTTGGTTGCATTTGCGTTGTGTGCTCTTATCTGGGGGTATCCATATCCCATGGGGGTATGGGAACCAAATAATGGAGGTTCGGGACTTGATCTCTGAACAATTTAAAAAGTAAGGTTGTTGTTAGATCAGAATAAACTATCACGTGTTCTGCTCCTAGTTATCTATATGTAAAGTAAAACCAACCTGGTGACATCTGTTTGAAGTCATACTGGTATCTAATAGTGGTGATCATTTCCACAGTCTGGTGAAGAGGGTATGGAAACATATTGGCCAATCCATTGAGGATCTGTAATCGTAAAAAAATTAAGTACCCGTGTTCTAAACTACGGCTCGTTTGACATTATTATTTCACTTTTTTCTAGTTGTGTCCACCCTTTCTATGGAAAGGTTCGGCTGCGTTTTGTCATCCTTTGCTGGTTTTGGGTTCTCCATTCTTTGTCATACTGAAGCAGACGGAATTTGTTTTCCTTAAAAATCATACTGTTTTCCTTTGGCCACTGGATGACTCTTGCTATGTGAATGTACTTTTTGTGTCTTCAACTAAGACAACATTCATACTTGATGTTGACGTTCGCAAAGAACAAAACAAAACTATTTTTGTTTTGTTTTATGCGAGGATGAAAAGCAGCAAGTGTCAGCACTGTTGTCAGCGGTGCAGAACTGTTGTCAGCGGTACAGCACTGTTGTCAGCGGTGCAGAACTGTTGTCAGCGGTACAGCACTGTTGTCAGCGGTGCAGAACTGTTGTCAGCGGTACACAACTTTCTACCTCATTCACATTGTATTTATTTTTCACTAGAACTCTTCGTTATCAGTTTGTTGTATGACTAGTACCACAGTGGTAAAGCGTTCATCTTACAACCGAATGTACCCGGGATCAATCCCTAGCGAGGCACAACGTATGGGCACCTATTCACCTAACACTCGTTAGATACCAAGAAGTATGCGACTACTTGTGAAGAGGAGCTAACGAGTCCTAACGAAAATGAGCCAAAGTGCCTGGCATCCTCTGGTTATCAGGCCTCAGAGGCTAATGGTGTCAAGTCAGTGTTGTTCTTCATCTTGTTATTTCTCTACTTAACCCGTTAAACATGTTCAAGTCATTTTATTGGATATAACTCTATGGCTACACTTGTCAAATGCCTTGTTAAGGACTATAATTTGGTCACAGTAATGTAGCAGGAAGAAGCAGGTTCTTCCTGCTGTTACTAAACCTGTAATGATCTGAGCTGTGCAGTTTGTGCCTTTCCATAAAAGTAATAATCGACCTTCTTAGCACCATTCAAATGTTGTATGATATGTGATGTCAGTGTGACAAGCATGTAGAGTTATTGTTCTCGCTCTTGTGCCTCTTGTGAGGTGGGTCTTTGTTAGCACTGTTGAACACCACTACAGTCTTGCCTCGCACCACCCTAGTACCAGTGTTCGCTCTTGTCATGCTTTCCTTCTTATTCTAATAAAAACAACATTCTTGGAAACAAAAAACGGTAGGGGTCATCTACCCCGAGGCCCGGTCTTAAGAAAGGGTTTCCGGTTGATCATTTGATCAGTCAGGCTGTTGGTGCTGTCAGTACACAGTCGAATGCAGGTGCTACACCCAATTAATCAAGAATTAACTTGAAAAACTCATAAGATCTCTACTGAAGACCGCAGAGTCTGTTGACATTTCCTCTTATATAAGAAGAGAGATTGTTAACAAGCTTTGTGTTCTTTACACTTATATAGTGTTCTCACTGCCTTTTCTCACTACCTTTTCAATGTATAAATGAGCACGTATGTTGCTTGCCGCAGGAGAAGAGCAGCAGCAGCAGCAGCACCACCACCACCGTGGGCTGGGGAAGGAGGAGTTAGTGTAGTATTCTCTTCATGGTAATCAGGGCTCAAATCTGCGGTACAGGTGGCCTGGCGAAAGTTATTTCTTGTGCAAGTTTCTTCAAGGAACTCATCTCTTACGTCACCACAATCTGCATATGACATTTCCGCTGCTGGCAGCGTTTTGTGTGTATATACCCGTGCATGCATGCAATATATAAACACACACACACACACACACACACATATATATATATATATATATATATATATATATATATATATATATATATATATATATATACATACCTGCTCCTGCATATACCTGCTCCTGCATACACCTGCTCCTGCATATACCTGCTCCTGCATACACCTGCTCCTGCATATACCTGCTCCTGCATACACCTACTCTTGCATACACCTACTCTTGCATACACATACTCTTGCATACACATACTCTTGCATACACCTACTCTTGCATACACATACTCTTGCATACACCTACTCTTGCATACACCTACTCTTGCATACACATACTCTTGCATACACATACTCTTGCATACACATACTCTTGCATACACATACTCTTGCATACACCTACTCTTGCATACACATACTCTTGCATACACATACTCTTGCATACACCTACTCTTGCATACACCTACTCTTGCATACACCTACTCTTGCATACACCTACTCTTGCATACACCTACTCTTGCATACACCTACTCTGCATACACCTACTCTTGCATACACATACTCTTGCATACACCTACTCTTGCATACACATACTCTTGCATACACCTACTCTTGCATACACCTACTCTTGCATACACCTACTCTTGCATACACCTACTCTTGCATACACATACTCTTCATACACCTACTCTTGCATACACATACTCTTGCATACACATACTCTTGCATACACCTACTCTTGCATACACCTACTCTTGCATACACCTACTCTTGCATACACCTACTCTTGCATACACCTACTCTTGCATACACCTACTCTTGCATACACCTACTCTTGCATACACATACTCTTGCATACACCTACTCTTGCATACACATACTCTTGCATACACATACTCTTGCATACACCTACTCTTGCATACACCTACTCTTGCATACACCTACTCTTGCATACACCTACTCTTGCATACACCTACTCTTGCATACACCTACTCCTCACCTTCTACAATCGTTCACTCATCCACTTCGTGGCATCCCTCTCACCCAGACAATTGTAACCTGGTGAATGATAGTGTGGGTGACCGCTCTACCTCCACCACCGTTATTGTCTTCTTAAACCCGAGGGTTTGGAGCTTTCTACACCACGCCTGGAACCTGTTCTTCCTCAACATTACTCACCTGTTGTTCATTCCGAGGGTCATCGCTCCCGTGGATCAAATCCAAACCCGGCTTTCTGACTGATGGCCTAGTCATTCAGGCTGTTGGTGCTAGCAGCACGCGGTCCATCGTAAGCACCACAGCCCGGCCGATCAAAAATTGAGGAACTTGTTAAGTTCCCTCTTGAAGACAACCAGGTGGCAACCCCGCACCTCCGCCTCCTTATAGGCTAAGAGTATCCTATCTCAGCTATTTCAAAACCCAGCCCTATCTATGGTATACTACAAGTCCCCTACTCCCCCCAGGATGCTACCTACACCAATACACTAACACCTAAGTACCTACTTACTACTAGGTCTCTTGCTCCTCGATTAACTCTTAACTCTGCTGACTGGCAATTTATCTTTGCATCGATAATTTCACAGTACCGTGAACAGATAAATGAAAAACCATTATTTAATAAAAATCAGAAGCAGTATCAGGGGCAGCAGGTGTAAGGAAACTTTCCCAACGTTCCTACCTGTACCGGAGATTGAATCAAAGTCCCTTGGCATGTGAGCTGAGGTTACCAACTACCGCCCCCTCCCCACAAGAGCAGAGGTTCGTGTTCTTGGTGGGAGACTTAAGTTATCCAGCACAGAGGTTAAAGAAGTAAATAAGGGTATTCTTTGTAAGAGAGAAGGAAACATGACAGAGGACTTGAGGAAGGTGGAGACAGCGTGAGAGTCTGGCCAGAGCATGAGGCACACACCATGATTCACCTGGGCAAGAAGTCCAAGTTGGCTTATTAAATGCAGACACATGCACGTATACAGGCGCATACACGTACGCACGCATGAACATGTACGCACGTGAAGAGGCTGCTAAGCGAGCTAGATACCTCAAAGGCGATAGGGCCGGATAACATCACTCCATGTGTCCTGAGAGAGGAAGCAGAGGTGCTATGTGTGCCACTAACAACAATCTTCAACACATCTATTGAAACAGGGAGACTACCTGAGGTATGGAAGACAGCAAATGTAGTCACAATCTTTAAAAAATGAGACAGACACAAAGCATTAAACTACAGACCAGTGTCACTGACATGTATAGTATGCAAAGTCATGGAAAAGATTATAAGGAGAAGAGTGGTGGAGCACCTAGAAAGAAATAAGCTTAATAACGACAACCAGCACGGTTTCAGGGACGGTAAATCCTGTGTCTCAAACCTACTGGAGTTCTATGACAGGGTGACAGCAGTAAAACAAGAGAGAGGGGTGGGCAGGTTGCAGACCTGGTCCAGAAACTGGCTCCTGGAGTTCAACCCCACCAAGTGCAAAGTCATGAAGATTGGGGAAGGGCAACGAGACTACAAACCTCACTCAAAGAAAATGATCTTGGGGTGAGTATAACACTGTCAGTAGTACTGTGTACTACTGTATTCATACCAGTAACCGTTAAAGTTACCGTCACCGCCTCCCTGCATTAAGACCGTTATGTGACTCACTGCTGACCTAGCATAATGTCATAAGTCACCCTTTGAATGCCGTGCGCGCCCTTCCCCACTGGCATCTCAGTTCAAGACAGAATAGTATAGAGACGACAGGTCAGGCCTGGCACCCTCCTTATTTTACCACTAATTATAAGTTACCAGCCAACCTTCGTGTATGCTTATTCCCAAATCCATCAATCGAACCCCCTACGACAATAAAGGGTACATCTCCGGAGGCGCACATCAACCAAATAATTGCTGCAGTATATGGGTGCCTAGCAAACATTGCGAAGAGGCATTAAACAATAAGGAATCGTTCAGGACTCTGTACACCGTGTATTTCAGGCCTATATTGGAGTATGCACCAGTTTGGAACCCACACCTAGCCAGGCACATAAGGAAATTAGAGAAAGTGCAAAGGTTTGCAACAAGACCAGTCCCGAAGCTAAGGGGCACGTCCTACGAGGAGAGGTTAAGGGAAATCGACCTGACGACACTGAAGGACAGGAGAGATAGGGAGGATATGATAACAACATACAAAACACTGAGAGGAATCGACAAGGTGGACAAAGATGGGACACAGCGACAAGAGGTCACAATTGGAAGTTGAAGACTCAAGATGAGTCAAAGAGATTTTGGGAAGTATTTCTTCAGTCACAGAGTTGTCAGGAAGTGGAATAGTCTGGGAAGTGATGTAGTGGAGGCAGGATCCATACATAGCTTTAGGAAGAGGTATGATAAAGCTCATGGAGCAGAAGAGTGACCTAGTGGCGACCAGTGAAGAGGCACGGCCAGGAGCTATGACTCGACCCCTGCAACCACAACTAGGTGAGGTGAGTACACAAACTCATTAGCAGAGACCCTGTGTGTGCCACTAACAACAATATTCAACACATCCATTGAAACTGAGCAACTACCTGAGGTATGGAAAATGGCAAATGTAGTCCCAATTTTTAAGAAAGGGGGCAGACACGAGGCATTAAACTACAGACCAGTGTCACTGACGTGTATAATATACAAAATCATGGAGAAGATTATCAGGAGAAAAGTGGTGGAGCACCTAGAAAGGAACAAGCTTATAAATGACAACCAGTACGATTTCAGGGAAGGAAAATCCTGAGTCACAAACCTACGGGAGTTTTATGACTAGGTAACGGAAGTAAGGCATGAGAGAGAGAGGTGGGTAGATTGCATTTTCTTGGACTGCAAGCTCTTCGATACAGCTCTTCACAAGAGATTAGTGCAAAAGCTGGAGGATCAAGCATACATAACAGGAAAGGCACTGCAATGGATCAGAGAATACCTGACAGGGAGGCAAGGAGTCATGGAATGTGATGTGTCAGAGTGAGCGCCTGTGACGAGCGTGGTTCCACAGGAGTCAGTCCTAGGAAAAGTGCTGTTTTTGGTATATGTGAATGACATGACGGAAGGGACAGACTCAGAAGAATCCGTTTGCAGACGATGTGAAGTTAATGAGGAGAAATAAATCAGATGAGGATCGGGCAGGACTACAAAGGGACCTGGACAGGCTGCAAGCCTGGTCCAGAAACTGGCTTCTGGAATTTAACCCTACCAAATGCAAAGTCATGAAGATCGGGGAAGGGTAAAGAAGACCGCAGACAGAGTACAGGATAGGTGGATAAAGACTGCAAACCTCACTCAAAGAAGATCATCTTGGTGAGTATAATAGCGAGCACATCTGAGGCGCACATCAACCAGATAACTGCTGCAGCATATGGACGCCTGGCAAACCTAAGAATAGCGTTCCAATTCGTTCAAGACTTTGCACACCATGTACGTCAGGCCCAGACTGGAGTATGCAGCACCAGTTTGGAAATTAAAGAAAGTGCAAAGGTTTGCAACAAGACTAGTCCCGGAGCTAAGGAGAATGTCCTACGAAGAAAGGTTAAGGGAAATCGGCCTGACGATTGGAGGGTTAGGGGAGACATGATAACGACATAGAAAATACTGCGAGGAATAGACAAGGTGGACAGAGACAGGACGTTCCAGAGATGGGACACAGAAACAAGGGGTCATAATTGGAAGTTGAAGTCTCAGTTGAGTCAAAGTGATGTTTGGAAGTATTTCTTCAGTCACAGAGGTGTCAGAAAGTGGAATAATCTGGAAAGTGATGTAACGATCAGTGAAGAGGCTGGACCAGGAGTATGAATCGATCCCTACAACTACAATTAGGTGAGTACACACACACACACATTATATATATATATATATATATATATATATATATATATATATACAGGATGTTTGAAACAGATGGACTGAATTTCAAAGCAAACTGCTTTGAAATTGGGTCCATGTTTCTAAGACATAAACATGATCATGACATAGCATACATAATACTCAGAGGATTAGATAGAGTGGTTGGGGACAGGCTCTTTGAGATGAGAGGAGAGTGAGTCAGGCAACACAGGTGAGAGGAGAGGGAGTCAGGCAACACAGGTGAGAGGAGAGGGAGTCAGGCAACACAGGTGAGAGGAGAGGGACAGACAGGAGAGGGAGTCAGGCAACACAGGTGAGAGGAGAGGGACAGACAGGAGAGGGAGTCAGGCAACACAGGTGAGAGGAGAGGGACAGACAGGAGAGGGAGTCAGGCAACACAAGTGAGAGGAGAGGGACAGACAGGAGGAGAGGGAGTCATGCAACACAGGTGAGAGGAGAGGGACAGACAGGAGGAGAGGGAGTCATGCAACACAGGTGAGAGGAGAGGGACAGACAGGAGGAGAGGGAGTCATGCAACACAGGTGAGAGGAGAGGGACAGACAGGAGGAGAGGGAGTCATGCAACACAGGTGAGAGGAGAGGGACAGACAGGAGAGGGAGTCAGGCAACACAGGTGAGAGGAGAGGGACAGACAGGAGGAGAGGGAGTCATGCAACACAGGTGAGAGGAGAGGGACAGACAAGAGGAGAGGGAGTCAGGCAACACAGGTCAGAGGAGAGGGACAGACAGGAGAGGGAGTCAGGCAACACAAGTGAGAGGAGAGGGACAGACAGGAGGAGAGGGAGTCAGGCAACACAGGTGAGAGGAGAGGGACAGACAGGAGGAGAGGGAGTCAGGCAACACAGGTGAGAGGAGAGGGACAGACAGGAGGAGAGGGAGTCAGGCAACACAGGTCAGAGGAGAGGGATAGATAGGAGAGGGAGTCAGGCAACACAAGTGAGAGGAGAGGGACAGACAGGAGGAGAGGGAGTCAGGCAACACAGGTCAGAGGAGAGGGAGTCAGGCAACACAGGTGAGAGGAGAGGGACAGACAGGAGGAGAGGGAGTCAGGCAACACAGGTCAGAGGAGAGGGACAGACAGGCAACACAGATACCAACTAACAAGGAAAATAATCAAAGGGGTGGTAAGTAGAACGCACTACATGAAGAGGTGGTCTAACTTAACACTATACATAATTTTAAGATTAGATATGATTGAACCCTTGTGGTCAGAAATCAGTAAAATCGGTAGATAAGCGTTAAGAGGGGGCCAGGAGCTAGCAGAGTAGATTACACATAGCAACGACAGTAAAGAAACATGCGGTCAAGTTACGGAAAGAGGGGGTAAAAGGTCACGAAAACCGACAAAATCTGCGCGAAGAACGAAAAAAAAATTCATGATTGATTTCACAGCTACGTTGAAACTATTAGTAGAAAGAAAAGTGCATGTAGTTATACTATAATTATATATATATATATATATATATATATATATATATATATATATATATATATATATATATATATATATATATATATATATATATATATATATGCTCACCTAGTTGTGGTTGCAGCGGTCGAGTCACAGCTCCTGGTCTCGCCTCTTCACTGGCCGCTACTTGGTCACTCTTTATGCACCATGAGCTTTATCATACCTCTTCTTAAAGCTATGTATGGATCCTGCCTCCACTACATCACTTCCCAGACTATTTCACTTCCTGACAACTCTGTGACTGAAGAAATACTTCCTAACATCCCTGTGATTCATCTGAGTCTTCAACTTCCAACTGTGTCCCCTTGTTGCTGTGTCCCATCTCTGGAACATCCTGTCTCTGTCCACCTTGTCGATTCCTCTCAGTATTTTATATATCGTTATCATGTCTCCCCCTATCTCTCCTGTCCTCCAGTGTCGTCAGGTCGATTTCCCTTAACCTCTCCTCGTAGGACATACCCCTTAGCTCCGGGACTAGTCTTGTTGCAAACCTTTGCACTTTCTCTAACTTCCTTACGTGCTTGGCTAGGTGTGGGTTCCAAACTGGTGCTGCATACTCCAATATGGGCCTAACGTACACAGTGTACAGGGTTCTGAACGATTCCTTATTAAGATGGAATGCTGTTCTTAGGTTTGCTAGGCGCCCGTATGCTGCAGCAGTTATTTGGTTGATGTGCTCCTCCGGAGATGTGCCCGGTGTTATACTCACCCCAAGATCCTTTTCCTTGAGTGAGGTTTGTAGTCTCTGGCCCCCCTAGAAACTGTACTCCGTCTGCGGTCTTATTTGCCCTTCCACAATCTTGCAGACAGCCTGTACTGTCTGCATAGACAGCCTATGCTGTCAGGAAGGCGTGCAGTGCTGCATCGACGCTCACTGCCTTAGACCACGAAGCACACCTTTTTTTTCTTCCCTCTCTGGAGGAAGTTTCTTTTTTCCATGTCCATATGTATATATGTATTTTTGTGTCCATGGCCCTGCCGGGCCATGGGTACAAAACACACTGCCTGTGTACCCACACTTTATTCTAATAAAGTAAGAAGCCTCCGAAGCCTTATCATTCATTCCCGCTACCAAGAAGACACAAATAATACTCGATATAATCTTCATGCATTTGGTGGAGTTTAACTCCAGGAGCGAGTTGCTGGACCACGCCTGCAGCCTGTCCAGATCTCTTTGTAATTATGTCTGGTCCTCATCCGTGTGTGTGCGTGTGTGTGTATCATGCCGAATAGGTAAAATTTTGGCTTAAATAGCAATGCTCTTATTGCCGAATAAGGCAAGCGAAAAAAAAAAAAAAAGTTCTTATTAATTGACCAGTTTTACCTATTCGGCACAATATGTTATATATATATATATATATATATATATATTAGAAAAAAGAGGAAAAGCAGACACACCTGGAAGCAAAGACAGTCACTGTAGCAATATATAACACCTGCTGCAGCAGATATCTACAAGATGGCCTCTGAACATCTTTGAGAGTAGAAAAAACTTAAACATATATGAGAATTTATACAGGTTATGAGTGTATATTTACCGACTCAGGCATATCAGTATACCCAGTATTTAAGAAAACAGCTAAAAGTTCTAAATTAGAGGGCAGTGGCCTCTCAGGTGTATACAATGGATGATGATGATGAAAAATAACAATACGTAGGTAAAACATTTGAAAGTAAGGCAGTCCAGCACACAACACTACATGGACAACTCGACCTTACGATCTGCAAAAAACTTTGTTAGGCTGACGGAAATCAGATGGGAAATATAAAGGTAGATGGACTGCACTTTCCTTGAGTGCCAGAGTGTCTCCGACACTAGCATGGAGGAGAGTAATTCCTAACATAGCTGAGCACCATGGTCCCTGAGCAACAAAGTCCCCGGTTGTGGCACTCATAACAAGGGGCTTTCCACGGGTACTATTGAATGTCATCCAATCTTGTCACACAATGTGCCGTATCTTATACAAATGTAAGTTGCTTTGCTGCATTTAACATGTAACAAAGCCAGAATTGTTACTTGACAACATTTCGCCCTATAGAGAGCTTTGTCACACTTAAAAAAAAGACCTATTTAATAGGGATTTGTAATGTGTATACAAGAGGACTTGTCAATGAGACGGAACTAGCTATATTACTCTGTACTTCCCTTCCCTGGATCAAACCTGATTACCTTTTATTCCCCAGCGTTGTATGACCTCTACGAGTTTAGAGCTTCCTTATTAATATTATTATTCATTTGTCCGCCACTCTGCCTACTTATAATGCAATCACAACAATTTTATTGAGAACCTATTGAACTACACATGGGGAGGAGGGGAGAGGGGAACTGGGGATGTTGGGAGAGGGGACGTGGGGAGAGAGGAAGTGGGGAGAGATGGGATTATGCGGGGGGAAGCGGAATAAGGCAGAGCGGGTCGGTTTGGAGCAACATGGGGCAGGTTGAGGGGCGGGGCGAGGCGGGGATGGGAGGGGGTGAGGTGGGGTGTAGCACGAGCATGGGGGGCGGGTAGCACCCCAACACCTCCACATTACCAAAATAAGCTTGGGCAAATTTCTGGTAGCGCGTGCCTTTGGTGTGGGCCAAGTGTAGTAGGAGGCGCAGCGCAGGTGCACTGCCAAAATAACTGAGTGTTGGCCCCTGACAACTGGCCGCCTCAACACAGGTAGTTCTCAGAAGGCAGGCATTAAGCAGGTGGACCAGCAGCAACAGCAGACGTGACGGCGCCTTCTGTATGTCGCCAAGCTGTCTCATCCCCCACCTCTCCTCCTTCACCCCCTCCATCCACCACTACCAATCCACCCCAAACCCCCACCAGCCAACACCACCCCTACCACATCTCCCCCACCCCAACATCATCCCCACCAGTCACAACCACCTCCCCCATCAATTACCACACCAACCACCCGGCCACTCTCTGAACTTCATACACTCATACCACAGTCAACACTCATTATAATCACACCAGTTTTGAATACCAGGCAATACTAACACTGACAAACACCCACGGGGCCAGGAGCTGTGACACGACCCCTGCAACCATATACAGGCGAGTACAGCTAGACACTACTAACTACACACCAAACCTTCCTCATGCCACATCTATACTTCAAACTTGAGGCACACTTTAGTATATTTCATGTTACGTTACGTTACAGACAAATGTAAATCCAATACAAATAAGAGCACAGAGCCCCGGTGCTTAAGGCAGACATGTTGAGACTCACAGAGAAGTAATAAAGTTTGGATTAAGAACATAAGAAAGGAGGAACACTGCAGCAGGCCTGTTGGCCCATACTAGGCAAGTCCTTCACAATCCATCCCACTAATATAATAATTGCCCAACCTAATTTACAATTCTACCCAAGAAATAAGCTTTGATGATTCAATTAACTCATATGCAAGTCCCACTCAAATCCAACCCCTCTCACTCATGTATTTATCCAACCTAAATTTGAAACTACCCAAGGTCCTTGCTTCAATAACCCTACTAGGCAGACTGTTCCACTCATCAACTACCCTATTACCAAACCAATATTTTCCTATATCCTTTCTAAATCTAAACTTATCCAATTTGAATCCATTATTGCGGGTTCTCTCTTGGAGAGATATCCTCAAGACCTTATTTATATCCCCCTTATTAATACCCATCTTCCACTTATATACCTCGATCATGTCTTCCCTCATTCTTCGTCTTACAAGTGAATGTAATTTAAGGGTCTTCAATCTTTCTTCATACGGAAGATTTCCAATGCTATGAATTAACTTTGTCATTCTACGCTGAATGTTTTCTGACGAATTAATATCCATTCTGTAATATGGAGACCAGAACTGAGCTGCGTAATCTAGGTGAAGCCTTACTAATGATGTATAAAGCTGTAATATAACCTCTGGACTTCTGTTGCTTACACTTCTTGATATATGGATCGAGTCATGGCTCACCAATAGGAAGCAGAGGGTGTGCATAAATGGGGTTAAATCGGAGTGGGGATCTGTAACAAGTGGCGTTCCTCAGGGATCGGTTTTGGGCCCGTTGTTGTTTATAATATATACAAATGACCTCGACGAGGGAATTCCCAGTGACATGAGCAAATTCGCCGATGACACGAAGACAGGTAGGACAATCGATTCAGACGCAGATGCCAGCGAACCACAGGAGGACCTAGACAAACTCAATTCCTGCTCAGAAAAATGGCAGATGCAGTTCAATGTAGATAAATGCAAAGTTCTTAAGCTCGGGAGTGTCTATAACCCAAGCACTTATAAGTTAAATAACGTAGAACTTAGCCTACAGATTGCGAGAAGGACTTGGGGTGATGGTAAGCAGCAACCTTAAACCAAGACAGCAATGCCTAAGCTGCAGTAATAAGGCAAATAGATTACTGGGATTTATATCAAGAAGTGTTAGCAACAGAAGTCCAGAGGTTATATTACAGCTTTATACATCATTAGTAAGGCCTCACCTAGATTACGCAGCTCAGTTCTGGTCTCCATATTACAGAATGGACATAAATTCGTTAGAAAACATTCAGCGTAGAATGACTAAATTAATAAGAACATAAGAAAGGAGGAACACTGCAGCAGGCCTGTTGGCCCATACTAGGCAGGTCCTTCACAATCCATCCCACTAACAGAATAATTGCCCAACCTAATTTTCAATTTACCCAAGAAATAAGCTTTGAAGATTCTATTAACTCAAGTGAGTCCACTCAAATCCAACCCTCTCACTCATGAATTTATCCAACCTAAATTTGAAACTACCCAAGGTCATAGTTAATGACCTACTAGGCAGACTGTTCCACTCATCAACTACCCTATTTCCAAACCAATATTTTCCTATATCCTTTCTAAATCTAAACTTATCCAATTTGAATCCATTATTGTGGGTTTCTCTTGAGAGATATCTCAGACCTTATTTATATCCCCTTATTAATACCCATCTTCCACTTATACCTCGATCATGTCTCCCTCATTCTTGTCTTACAAGTGAATGTAATTTAAGGGTCTTCAATCTTTCTTCATACGGAAGATTTCTAATGCTAATACGGAAGATTTCTATGTCATACGGAAGATTTCTAATACATAGCATTAGAAATCTTCCTTACGAAGAAAGATTGAAGACCTTAAATTACATTCACTTGTAAGACGTAGAATGAGGGGAGACATGATCGAGGTATACAAGTGGAAAATGGGTATTAACAAAGGATATAAATAAGGTCTTGAGGATATCTCTCCAAGAGAGAGGGTAGTTTCAAATTTAGGTTGGATAAATACATGAGTGAGAGGGTTGGATTTAAGTGGGACTCGCACTTGAGTTAATAGAATCTGCAAAGCTTATTTCTTGGGTAGAATTGAAAATTGTTGGGCAATTATTCTGTTAGTGGATGGATTTGAAGGACCTGCTAGTATGGGCCAACAGGCCTGCTGCAGTGTTCCTCCTTTCTTATGTTCTTATGTTCTTAAGAGAGAACCCGCAATAATGGATTCAAGTTAGATAAGTTTAGATTTAGAAAGGATATAGGAAAGTATTGGTTTGGAAATAGGGTAGTTGATGAGTGGAACAGTCTGCCTAGTAGGGTTATTGAAGCTAGGACCTTGGGTAGTTTCAAATTTAGGTTGGATAAATTCATGAGTGAGAGGGGTTGGATTTGAGTGGGACTCGCACATGAGTGGGTAGAATTGTCAAAGCTTATTTCTTGGGTAGCATTGAAGATTGGGTTGAGCAAATATTCTGTTAGTGGGACGGATTGTGAAGGACCTGCCTGATGGGCCAACAGGCCTGCTGCAGTGTTCCTCCTTTCTTATGTTCTTATGTTCTTAAATAGCGTGCTAAAAATATCTAGTATTGACAGGACACGCAGCAATGGCTTTAAGTTGGATAAATTCAGATTCAGGAAGGATATAGGAAAGCATTGGTTTGGTAATAGAGTTGTCGATGAGTGGAACAAACTCCCGATTACAGTTATAGAGGCTAAAACGTTGTGTAGTTTTAAAATAGGCTAGATAAATATATGAGTGGGTGTGGGTGGGTGTGAGTTGGTCCTCACTAGCTTGTGCTACTAGGTCAGATGCCGTGCTCCTTCCTTAAGTGAATGTAACCTGACCTGGCTGGGTCGGGGCATTGGCTTAAGCCGGTGGGAGACTTAAGAACATAAGAACATAAGAAAGGAGGAACACTGCAGCAGGCCTGTTGGCCCATTCTAGGCAGGTCCTTCACATTCCATCCCACTAACAGAATATTTGTTCAACCTAATTTTCAATGCTACCCAAGAAATAAGTTTTGATAATTTTATTTACTCATGTCAATTCCCACTCAAATCCAACCCCTTTCACTCATGAATTTATCAACCTAAATTTAAACTACCAAGGTCCTTGCTTCAATAACCCTACTAGGCAGACTGTTCACTCATCAACTACCCTATTTCCAAACCAATACTTTCCTATATCCTTTCTAAATCTAAACTTATCTAACTTGAATCCATTATTGCGGGTTCTCTCTTGGAGATACCCTCAAGACCTTATTTATATCTCCTTTGTTAATACTCATTTTCCACTTGTATACCTCGATCATGTCTCCCTCATTCTACGTCTTACAAGTGAATGTAATTTAAGGTCTTCAATCTTCGTAAGGAAGATTTCTAATGCTATTATTAATTTAGTCATTCTACGCTGAATGTTTTCTAACGAATTTATGTCCATTCTGTAATATGGAGACCAGAACTGAGCTGCGTAATCTAGGTGAGGCCTTACTAATGATGTATAAAGCTGTAATATAACCTCTGGACTTCTGTTGCTAACACTTCTTGATATAAATCCCAGTAATCTATTTGCCTTATTACGTACGCTTAGGCATTGCTGTCTTGGTTTAAGGTTGCTGCTTACCATCACCCCCAAGTCCTTCTCGCAATCTGTATGGCTAAGTTCTACGTTATTTAACTTATAAGTGCTTGGGTTATGGACACTCCCGAGCTTTAGAACTTTGCATTTATCTACATTGAACTGCATCTGCCATTTTTCTGACCAGGAATTGAGTTTGTCTAAATCCTCCTGTAGTTCACTGACATCTACGTCTGAATCGATTATCCTACCTATCTTCGTGTCATCAGCGAATTTGCTCATATCACTAGAAATTCCCTCGTCAAGGTCATTTATATATATTATAAACAACAATGGGCCCAAAACCGATCCCTGAGGAACGCCACTTGTTACAGATCCCCACTCCGATTTAACCCCATTTATGCACACCCTCTGCTTCCTATTGGGCCAGTAGGCCTGCTGCAGTGTTCCTTCTTTCTTATGTTCTTATGTTCTAAGCGAAAGTCTGGGACGGTTACTGAATTATCCCTACTATCATACATCCATTCAATGCTAAAGGTAATTGACTTGTGGTCGCTTGTGCCGAGTTCGTCTGTAATTTCTAAATTATTAACAAGGGATTCTTTGTTTGCCAGAACCAAGTCAAGTAGGTTATTTCCCCTTGTAGGTTCTGTCACAAACTGCTTCAAAAAACAATCCTGAAATACTTCTAAAAAGTCGTTTGATTCTAAATTACCTGTCGAGAAATTCCAATCAATCTGACTAAAGTTAAAGTCCCCTAGAATTACTACGTTATCATGCCTTGTGGCCTTAACAATTTCCTCCCAAAGTAGTTTCCCTTGTTCCCTATTTAAGTTTGGAGGACGGTATATCACGCCTAAAATCAATTTTTCACACCCCTCTGAAAATTCTATCCAGACAGACTCGGTATGTATTATTTCTGACTTTATACCCGTTTTTATGCAACAATTTAAATGATCACAGACATAGAGTGCCACCCCACCCCCCTTCCCGATACTTCTGTCTACTTGGAACAATTTAAAACCCTGAATGTGACATTCAGCAGGCATGTCCCGATTTTTCATATTAAACCAAGTCTCAGTTAATGCAAAAACATCAATATTACCTGCACTTGCACCTAATCTCAATTCGTCCATCTTATTTCTCGCACTACGACTATTAGTATATTTTTTTTTCAGAAAACCTCCCTTCTCTTTACTCTTCTTGTTCATTTCTGTTTTTCCACTATACCTATTGCTGTCCTTGTCACCTATTGCCACTGACTTTCCAATATCCACCTTATTCTGCCTATTACTAGTTCCCCTAAAATTCATAACATTACTACACTGGGACTTCACTGTTTTCCCCCCATAACCCATACCACTAACTTTTTCTAGTTTAAAGCCCTAACAGCTCCCTCCACTGCAGTTGCCAGTGCCCCCACCCCAGACCTTGATAAGTGAACCCCATCCCTGGCATACATGTCATTTCTGCCATAGAAGAGGTCCCAGTTGTCAATGAATGTTACTGCATTTTCCTTACAGTATTTGTCCAGCCAGCAATTGACACCAATTGCCCTGGACAACCATTCATTTCCAACTCCTCTCCTTGGCAAAATACCACATATGACAGGGTTCCCACCCATCTTCCTAATTCTGTCTATTGCTGACCTATAGCTGCTAATCAGCTCCTCACTCCTACGCTTGCCAACATCGTTGCCTCCAGCACCGAGACAGATAATAGGATTGCTCCCATTACCTCTCATGATGTCGTCCAGACGGCTAACAATATCCTTCATCCCAGCCCCAGGATAACACACCCTCTGCCTCCTATTTCTATCCTTAAGACAAAATTCCCTATCCATAAACCTAATCTGACTGTCCCCAACTAAAACAATGTTCTTACCTCGACTGGCGGTGTGCATGACGTTCTCGACGGTCTCTGTAGAGATGGTCTTCGCTGGGATGTCTTCACATTCGTCTGATAACAAGGAAAAAGAGTTGCTGGTTTTCACAGCAGTCTCCTGGACCTTCTTCAACTTCAGCTTCGTCCCTTCAGATCCGACTAGCATCCATTCGTTGGTCTGATCATCGGCGACATTGTTCCGGGGATAATCCTTGCATATACCCTTCAAACGTTGAATTTCTCTTCTAGCTTCCGTTAATTCCGCCTTAAGTTGGAGATACAGCTGCTCGTAGTCGAGGTAAGCCATCGTTCAATCTCAGGTAGCTAAGAACGGAGAGCACAGTAGAAAAGTCTTCACAGAGCAAAGATGGTTCAGTCCACAGAGAGTACACTAGACACGTCTTCACTGAGCTAAATACAGGTCACCACTGAGCTAAGTACAGGTCACCACTGGTCACCTTTACTGCACATATAAGTTCCGTCAAACACTAACAACTGGGAACGCTTCGAAGCACTTGACTTGTACTCACTAGAACGCAGGTGAGAGAGATATCAATATCTACACCTGGAAGATCCTGGAGGGACTGGTCCCTAATCTGCACACAAAAATCACTCCCTACGAAAGTAAAAGACTTGGCAGGAGATGCAACATACCCCCAGTGAAAAGTAGGGGCGCTATTAGTACACAAAGAAAAAACACAATAAGTGTCCGGGGCCCAAGACTGTTCAACAGCCTCCCACCAGCTGTAAGGGAAATTACCAATAGGCACCTGGGTGTCTTCAAGAGGGAGCTGGACAGATACTTAAAGTCAGTGCTGGATCAGCTGGGCTGTGGTTCGTATGTTGGACTACATGCTGCCAGCAGTAACAGCCTGGTTCATCAGGCCCTGATCCATTGGGAGGCCTGGTCATGCACCGGGCCGCGGGGGCGTTGATCCCTGGAATACCCTCCATGTATACTTCTCCAGGTATACCCAGGACTGTGTCTGTTCATTGACGACGTGAAGTAAACGTAAGTTAATGAGAATTAGTGAAGAAAAGGGAGCCCAGAAATGGAGGAAAGTGTTCTTATGAGAGAAAGACAAGTACGATGAGGTCAGTATTACGACAAATACAAAGATGGACCCAATTTCAGTATACACTGCTCTGAAATTGGGTCTATCTCTTTGAAACACCCTGTGTATCACCAAGACATATAAAACACTAGAAAACATTGGCAACATGTGAGAGACGCACATATCTGAACTGCGATCAAGACTCTAAAGAATCGTTTGAGGCATTACATACAACGTGTGTAAAGGTCATTATTCAGGTTATTTGTGTGTTGTGCGAGAAAAAAAAAGACACTTATATATAGTTCAGGACATTTATTAGAGGAAACCATTTCGCCCATTTCTTCAGAAGCCACTAGGGGCGAAACTGACTTTTTTCACATCTTGTCGGTATCACCATACCATTTTATTTGTGTAATGTTCCAGCCACGGTACTGTGACTTTCTCGTCATTAAATAGGCAGGACCAGACTGGAGCCCCCACCATGTAAATCACGTGATAAAACTAGAAAAGGTCAAAATATTTGCAACAAGAATTAGCTCGGAGCTGAGGGAAGTGCGACATGAGAAGTGACTTAGAGAAATCAGTGTGACGACAATGGAAGGCAAGAGGAAAGGAGCAGACATGATCAAGACGAATTAATATAACAGCTGAAGAATTAGACACTTTTGCAACATCTGGGAATCTTTGTTGTGGAAACGTTTCGCCAACAAGTGGCTTCCTCAGTCCGGTACAGAGATGAATGGTAGAAGATGAGAAGGAGTTTGAGGTAATCAGTCCCTGAGCCTGGAGTCGATGTATTCAGTCCACCAATCTTGAAAAAAACACAGCAGTGGTTTATAAGCCACTGCTGTGATGTGAGTGACCTACACCGTCCCTGGCAGGTCATCCCTGGTGCGAGTGACCTACACCGTCCCTGGCAGGTCATCCCTGGTGTGAGTGACCTACACCGTCCCTGGCAGGTCATCCCTGGTGCGAGTGACCTACACCGTCCCTGGCAGGTCATCCCTGGTGTGAGTGACCACCGTCCCTGGCAGGTCATCCCTGATGTGAGTGACCACCGTCCCTGGCAGGTCATCCCTGGTATGAGTGACCACCGTCCCTTGCAGGTCATCCCTGATGTGAGTGACCGTGACCACCGTCCCTGGCAGGTCACCCCTGATGTGAGTGACCCACACCGTCCCTGGAAGGTCATCCCTGATGTGAGTGACCACCGTCCCCGGCAGGTCACCCCTGGTGTGAGTGACCACCGTCCCCGGCAGGTCATCCCTGATGTGAGTGACCACCGTCCCTGGCAGGTCATTCCTGGTGTGTGACCACCGCCCCTGCCAGGTCATCCCTGGTGTGTGACCACCGTCCCTGGCAGGTCATCCCTGGTGTGAGTGACCTACACCGTCCCTGGCAGGTCATCCCTGGTGTGAGTGACCACCGTTCCCGGCAGGTCATCCCTGGTGTGAGTGACAACCGTCCCTGGCAAATCATCCCTGATATGAGTGACCACCGTCCCTGGCAGGTCATCCCTGGTGTGAGTGACCACCGCCCTGGCAGGTCATCCCTGGTGTGAGTGACCACCGTCCCTAGCAGGTCATCCCTGGTGTGAGTGACCACCGTCGCTGGCAGGTTATCCCTGGTGTGAGTGACCTACACCGTCCCTGGCAGGTCATCCCTGGTGTGAGTGACCACCGTCCCTGGCAGGTCATCCCTGGTGTAAGTGAAAACCGTCCCCGGCAAGTCATCCCTGGTGTGTGACCACCGTCCCCGGCAGGTCATCCCTGGTGTGAGTGACCACCGCCCTTGGCAGGTCATCCCTGGTGTGAGTGACCACTACCACTGGCAGGTCATCCCTGGTGTGAATGACCACCGTTCCTTGCAGGTCATCCCTGGTGTGAGTGACCACCGTCCCTGGCAGGTCATCCCTGGTGTGAGTGACCACCGCCCCTGGCAGGTCATCCCTGGTGTGTGACCACCGTCCCTGGCAGGTCATCCCTGGTGTGAGTGACCACCGTTCCCGGCAGGTCATCCCTGGTGTGAGTGACCACCGTCCCTGGCAGGTCATCCCTGATGTGAGTGACCACCGTCCCTGGCAGGTCATCCCTGGTGTGAGTGACCACCGCCCCTGGCAGGTCATCCCTGGTGTGAGTGACCACCGTCCCTAGCAGGTCATCCCTGGTGTGAGTGACCACCGTCGCTGGCAGGTTATCCCTGGTGTGAGTGACCTACACCGTCCCTGGCAGGTCATCCCTGGTGTGAGTGACCACCGTCCCTGGCAGGTCATCCCTGGTGTGAGTGACCACCGTCCCCGGCAAGTCATCCCTGGTGTGTGATCACCGTCCCCGGCAGGTCATCCCTGGTGTGAGTGACCACCGCCCTTGGCAGGTCATCCCTGGTGTGAGTGACCACCGCCCCTGGCAGGTCATCCCTGGTGTGAGTGACCACCGTCCCTGGCAGGTCATCCCTGGTGTGAGTGACCACCGCCCCTGGCAGGTCATCCCTGGTGCGAGTGATTTCACCTACTTTGCTGATAGTGATGTGGTCACACTGGTGTGAGTGACCTGACGCTGGCTGCGGGGGTAGGGGGAGGTTGGGTGGCAGTCTCCCAGGAGTGTGGCCTCGCCCACCAACACTAATTACGTCATGACCAACATCTGCTCCACCACCTCCACCCTCACTCTCTCTCCCTCCACCATTAACCTCTAACTCTCCTTTATGCAAGCTTCCAATAACCCCGCCTTCCTCACACAGTACTGCTGCCTTCCTCACACAGTACTGCTGCCTTCCTCACACAGTACTGCTGCCTTCCTCACACAATACTGCTGCCTTCCTCACACAGTACTGCTGCCTTCCTCACACAGTACTGCTGCCTTCCTCACACAGTACTGCTGCCTCCCTCACACAGTACTGCTGCCTTAATCACACAGTACTGCTGCCTTCCTCACACAGTACTGCTGCCTTCCTCACACAGTACTGCTGCCTTCCTCACACAGTACTGCTGCCTTCCTCACACAGTACTGCTGCCTCCCTCATAAGAACATAATAAGAACATAAGAAAGGAGGAACACTGCAGCAGGCCTATTGGCCCATACTAGGCAAGTCCTACACAATCCGTCCAACTAACAGGATATTTGCCCAACCCAATTAACAATGCTACCCAAGCAATAAGCTCTGAAAATTCAATTTACCCATGTGCAAGACCCACTCAAATCCAACCCCTCTTATTCATGTATTTGTCCAACCTAAATTTGAAACTTCCCAAGGTTTTAGCCTCAATAAAACTATTAGGCAGACTGTTTCACTCATCAACTACCCTATTTCCTAACCAATACTTTCCTATATCACACAGTACTGCTGCCTCCATCACACAGTACTGCTGCCTTCCTCACACAGTACTGCTGCCTTCCTCACACAATAGTGCTGCCTCCCTCACACAGTACTGCTGCCTCCCTCACACAGTACTGCTGCCTTCATCACACAGTACTGCTGCCTTCCTCACACAGTACTGCTGCCTTCCTCACACAATAGTGCTGCCTCCCTCACACAGTACTGCTGCCTCCCTCACACAGTACTGCTGCCTTCCTCACACAGTACTGCTGCCTTCTTCACACAGTACTGCTGCCTTCCTCACACTGGACTGCTGCCTTCCTCACACAGTACTGCTGACTTCCTCACACTGTACTTCAGCCTTCGTCACACAGTACTGCTGCCTTCCTCACAAAGTACTGCTGCCTTCCTCACACTGGACTGCTGCCTTCCTCACACATTACTACTGCCTTCCTCACACTGGACTGCTGCCTTCCTCACACAGTACTCACACAGTACTGCTGCCTTCCTCACACTGTACTGCTGCCTTCCTCACATAGTACTGCTGCCTCCCTCACACAGTACTGCTGCCTCCCTCACACTGTACTGCTGCCTCCCTCACACTGTACTGCTTCCTTCCTCACACAGCACTGCTGCCTTCCTCACACTGTACTGCTGCCTTCCTCACACAGCACTGCTGCCTTCCTCACACTGTACTGCTGCCTTCCTCACACTGTACTGCTGCCTTCCTCACACTGTACTGCTGCCTCCTTCACACAGTACTGCTGCCTCCCTCATACTGTACTGCTGCCTCCCTCACACAGTACTGCTGCCTTCGTCACACTGTACGGCTGCCTTCCTCACACAGTACTGCTGACTCCCTCACACTGTACTGCTGCCTTCCTCACACAGTACTGCTGCCTCCCTCACACAGTATTGCTGCCTACATCACACTGTACTGCTGCCTCCCTCACACTGTACTGGTGCCTCCCTCACACAGTACTGCTGCCTCCCTCATACAGTACTGCTGCCTCCTTCACACAGTACTGCTGTCTCCTTCACACAGTACTGCTGCCTCCTTCACACAGTACTGCTGCCTCCTTCACACAGTACTGCTGCCTCCTTCACACAGTACTGCTGCCTCCTTCACACAGTACTGCTGCCTCCTTCACACAGTACTGTTGCCTCCTTCACACAGTACTGCTGCCTTCCTCACACTGGACTGCTGCCTTCCTCACACAGTACTGCTGACTTTCTCACACAGTACTGCTGCCTCCTTCACACAGTACTGCTGCCTCCCTCACACAGTACAGCTGCCTCCTTTACACAGTACTGCTGCCTCCTTTACACAGTACAGCTGCCTTCCTCACACAGTACTGCTGCCTCCTTCACACAGTACTGCTGCCTCCTTCATGCAGTACTGCTGCCTCCTTCACACAGTACTGCTGCCTCCTTCACACAGTACTGTTGCCTCCTTCACACAGTACTGTTGCCTCCTTCACACAGTACTGCTGCCTTCCTTACACTGGACTGCTGACTTCCTCACACAGTACTGCTGACTTCCTCACACAGTACTGCTGCCTCCTTCACACATTACTGCTGCCTCCCTCACACAGTACAGCTGCCTTCCTCACACAGTACTGCTGCCTCCTTCACACAGTACAGCTGCCTTCCTCACACAGTACTGCTGCCTCCTTTACACAGTACTGCTGCCTCCTTTACACAGTACTGCTGCCTCCCTCACACAGTACAGCTGCCTTCCTCACACAGTACTGCTGCCTCCCTCACACAGTACTGCTGCCTCCTTCACACAGTACAGCTAACTTCCTGAGAGTACTGCTGCCTCCTTCACACAGTACTGCTGCCTCCTTCACACAGTACTGCTGCCTCCTTCACACAGTACTGCTGCCTCCTTGACACAGTACTGCTGCCTCCTTCACACAGTACTGCTGCCTCCTTCACACAGTACTGCTGCCTCCTTCACAGTACTGCTGCCTCCTTCACACAGTACTGCTGCCTCCTTTACACAGTACTGCTGCCTCTTTCACACAGACTGCTGCCTCCTTTACACAGTAATGCTGCCTCCTTCACACAGACTTCTGCCTCCTTTACACAGTACTGCTGCCTCCTTTACACAGTACTGCTGCCTCCTTCACACAGTACAGCTGCCTTCCTCACACAGTAATGGTGCCTTCTTCACACAGACTGCTGCCTCCTTCACACAGTACTGCTGCCTCCTTCACACAGTACTGCTGCCTCCTTCACACAGTACTGCTGCCTCCTTCACACAGTACTGGTGTCTCCTTCACACAGTTCTGCTGTCTCCTTCACACAGTACTGCTGCCTCCTTCACACAGTACTGCTGCCTCCTTCACACAGTACTGGTGCCTCCTTCACACAGTTCTGCTGTCTCCCTCCCCTCCCAACAAAGCTCATTGTGAAGACAACCTCAGTAGTGTTGAGTACTGTTACAGTGAGCAACACTGTTCACTGTGAAGACAACTTGACCAGTATTGAGTACTGTTACAGTGAGCAACACTGTTCACTGTGAAGACAACTTGACCAGTATTGAGTACTGTTACAGTGAGCAACACTGTTCACTGTGAAGACAACTTGACCAGTGTTGAGTACTGTTACAGTGAGCAACACTGTTCACTGTGAAGGCAACTTGACCAGTGTTCTTGCCTGAACACCACACCTGGTGGAGACCTCTGACCTAACTTTACCTACTGTTACCTTGGTGATTTTTACTTTTCTCACTGCTAACTAAACTCAAATGAAAATTTATTATTCAAACGAGACTCGAGAATTGCATGACTTTTCAACAGGAAAAAACATACCTTATTTCTTATATAACATACTACTCATATATCCCTTATATAATATCCTCTGAGACGGAGTTTTAACAACGTTATGTTGTGTGTATCGTACTTGTCTATACTGGCCCATCTGTACTCATAGATTTGTGTTTTGGCAGGGTCAGCCTAGGCACCGCCTCTTATGCTTCCTCCGCCATAATTAACTGCTGACCTCTTGAGTCCTATTATACCTAAGGACCCCACTGGAAATAAGTCTCTTTGTCTGACTTTTTGGGTTATCCTTGATAATTTACAATGTGAATGATAATTGCACGTATGTGTATCTATACCTAAATAAACTTACTTAGCTCCTCATATAACTGTATATGTGGAGGTTGCCGTCCCTAACATCCCCGTGACTCGTCACTTTTTTAACTTGTAGCTTCCTTAGTTCCTGGTTCTCTCATTACAAGCACTTGACCAGATCCACCCCATCAATTCAGCTGAATATCCTATGCACCATGATCCAGTCTCCCCTAGTCCTTTTCTTCACAATTGTAATCAGTTCCTTTAGTCCCTAGTACTATACATCCCTCGCTGTTGGGAACAGTTTAGCTGCAAACCTTTAAACCTTTCCATTATTCTGAGACTCACGCACAACACCAGCGTGGACTCCACGCAGGTGTTGTGCGTTTAATGACGGGCTTGACACACTGTGGCGTCCTAAAGAATTGTTTATGAAGGCTCCTAAGAGTCATGCTAAGATTCGCCTCGCATGTCTTCCTGAAATTCAACAGCTGAAGTGCTACATCGGTGGTAAGTTGAAGTGATGTTCACTCCTAGATAAGAAAGAAGGAACACTGCAGCAGGCCTACTGGCCCATGCGAGGTAGGTCCAAGTCACCTCTCGGCTTAGACCTTTCCTTCACGTTTGTAAATTTTCGCCTCTTTGTCTGAGCTCCGTCTCCAGTAAATTAAATGGTCTTACACTTGTTCGGATTCAACTCGAAAAGCCACTTGTCTAACCGCCCCAGCAACTCCTATTTGTATTAATCTCAATAATTTATGATCATCGGTAAACATATTTGATCTCATCGTATACGTCACATACACATATCAGAAACATTAGTGGACCAAACAGTGATACCTGTAACAGATTTTGAGAAATTTTCTGTCCTCGCAGACCGCAGTCAGTCTTTCAGATGGCTACTTTTTAGTTTACTGGTGACCCTTTACCCCCATACTTCTTTCTTCAGCTTCTTGATTACTGGTAGTAAAGTTACAAATGTTTTTCACTAGTCCAGGAAGAAGTAGTCAACCCATCCCAGGGCTAGACTGGGCTGGGCAGTGCTGGATTGGGCTGGGTATGGCTGGCTAGCTATCCCAGTTTCTAAGTGTGATAGTGAACTCAGTGGCCACCACCACCACTGTCACCACCACCACCACTGTCACCACCACCACCACTGTCACCACCACCACCACTGTCACCTGGGCGTACTCTCACCTTCGCAATTACACCAGCATGACAGACTATGTAGCTAGGGGCAAGTGTACGTGCGTGCTTATGTGCAACTGTACTTGTGTGTATTTGTGTGCACCTGTGTATTCATCTAATGGTTTTTAATGGGTTGATTCACAGCTCTAGGCTCCATACCGTAACTGCATACGGTCAGTTTCACAAAGTCCTCACCTCATGAGCTCTGTCGTACCTATCCTTATTACTGTGTGTGCGATTCGCTTCCACCACTTTCTCGTCTGTCATTCCACTTCCTGACCACCCTGAGGCTGTAGTGGTATTTCCTGGTGTCCCTGGGGCTCATTTACGTCTTTAACTTCCGCCTATGCCTTCTTATACCTTTGATATACCTTTGAAGAGTTTCGAGAGTTTATCTACTCTCTGAGCCCGGCCATGGGCCAGGCTCGTCTGGTGCTTGCCTGGTCAACCAAGCTGTTGCTGCTGGAGGCCCGCTGCCCCACATATCCATCACAGCCTGGTTGATCTGGCACCCGGTGAAGATACTTGTCCAGTTTCCTCTTGAAGGCTTCTACACTGGTTCCAGCCGTGTTTCTGATATCTTCGGTAAGATGTTGAATAGTCTGGGACCCCGGATGTTAATACAGTGCTCCCGTATTGTCCCCACCGCACCCCTGCTCCTCACTGGGTTTATTTTACACTTTCTCCCATATCTCTCACTCCAGTATGTTGTTATGGCAGTGTGCAGATTGGAGCGGAGGAGAGAGATACATGATAATATATACCTGGAAAGTACTTAAGGGCTTCTTGCAAGAGATTGCACCGTTTCAGTCGTATCAAGTATCGTCTATGTTGTAATGATGTCTCTTAATTCGTTTATCCTCCATGTTGAGCTCTTTTAGTCTCTCGTAGATCAGCTCTCTCTCAGCTCCGGGACCAGTCTCCTTGTAAACTTCGCGGGTCTAGCCTTTTTTATTTTTTTTAGTTTCTGTATGTGCTTAATCAAACGTGAGCTCCATGATGGCGCTGCATACTCTTTGATCAATGACATATGTATTCATAATAATGATTTCGCAAACACCGCCAAAGCAAATAGATTGGATCTGCCCTTCCTGTGATATGCTCGGTATGATACTTACCCCAACACCCTTTGTGCTGGAAGCCAGCACCCTTTGCCTCCTCACTGTATACTCACTAAGTAAGTATAATGGAATTTAAGCCTAGCACTTGCTTGGCCTGAATTCCAGTAATCATTCGTCTAACAATTCGTGCAGTTTATTAAAATTATATTTTAGAGATTCCTGGTCTTCTCCAGTTTTTGTGTGAAAATATTATACCTAGAACTAAAAAGAATAAAATGGCACAATGCCGTGATGGAACAATACACAAGACTGAAACTTACCACCATTAATTAGGCACACAGGCTGTGTGACTAGTTAATGGTTCTAGTCGGTTCGAAACGTCGTCCTAAGTTTCAGTCTGCTAGGTGCAGATCATTTGTGCATATACAGAACTAGTTCTTCTGAATACTGTTTACATACTTGAGGATCAGTACAGTGCTAGTAGTGACCCTCGTGGCATCCTACCCGTCACGCCTGCCTATCCTGATACATCCTCCCTCATACTCATCCTCTGTCCTCTGAACATAAAGTACCTTGCTGTACCCTTCTCGATATCACTGCCTTTCTTGTGTCTTACGGGGAACATTGCTGCGGTACACTATTCGTCTAGTGTTTGCCTGATCAACCAGGCTGTTGCTGCTGGAGGCCCGCTGCCCCCATATCCATCACAGCCTGGGTGATCTGGCACCTGGTGAAGATACTTGTCCAGTTTACTTTTGCAGGCTTCTACACTGGTTCCAGCCGTGTTTCTGATATCTTCTGGTAAGATGCTGAATAATCTGGAGCCATGAATGTTGATACAGTGTTTCCTTATTGTCCTCTCTTGGCTTATTTTGCACTATCTCCCATATCTCTTACTCCAGTATGTTGTTATGGCAGTGTACAGATTTGGGACCAGGCCCTCGAGTACTTTCCAGTATATATTATCATGTATCTCTCTCTCTTCACCGTTCCAGTGAGTACATGGTCAAGACTTTAAGACGTTCCCAGTAATTTAGGTGCTTTACTGGCTCAATGTGAGCCGTAAATGATCTCTGTATTTGTTCCAGCTCTGATATTTCTCCTGCTTTGAACGAGGCCGTCAACACTGAGCAGTATTCCAAATGAGGGAGCACTAGCGATTAGACGTGTCACCACTAGCATTATTTCCCTTGTTTTGAAAGTTTTCAATACCCACCCCGTCATCCTCCTGGCTGTCGTGATCTTTGTCTTATGTTCTTTAAAAGAAAGGTCAGCCGACATAATTATTCAAAAGTCTTTTTACGTGTTCCTTTCGTTCTATTTCGTGACCCTCTTGAGTTTAGTATATAGTGTTCGTTTTGAGTTCTTCATTCTTTCCATACCTAAGCAGCTGGAACTTATCACCACTGAACGTCATGTTGTTCTCCACTGCCCACTAGAAAAACTCTCCTTATGTCTTCCAGTAATTTTTCAGTGTCCTCTACCGTAGTGACTTTCATGCTTATTTTAGTGTCATCTGCAAATGATGATACAAAACTGTGTCGGGTGTTTTTATCTATGTTTGTTATGAGGATGAAAAACAGCAGAGGTGCCAGGACGGTGCCTTGGGGAACTGAGCTTTTGACCTTGCTGATGCTGGATTTTGTTCTGTTTACTACTACTTTCTGTGTTCTGTGTATTAGGAACCCGAAAATTCATCTGCCTACCTTTCCCGTAATGCCTATGGCCCTCATTTTGTGCGCTATCACTCCATGATCGCATTTGTCAAATGCCTTTTCAAAATCTGTGTAAATCACATCTTCATATCTTCCAATGCCTCCGTAATTCTGTCATAATGGTTCAGCAGCTGTGACAGGCATGATCGTCCTGCTCTAAAACCATGCTGGTTTGGGTTATGCCGGTTGTGCTGGTCCATGAAATTTGTAATCTGCCTGGTGAAGATACCTGTCCAGTTTTCTCTTGAAGACTTCTACACTTGTCCCAGCAGTGTTTCTGATATCTTCTGGTAAGATGCTCAATAGCCTTGGGACACGGACGTTATACAGTGCACCCCTTCGTTTCACTGTGTTTATTCTGCACTTTCTCCCACCTGCCATCTGGGATAACTGAGGTCCGCATGAGGGATGAAAATGTGGAGATCAGAACTAAAAGTAATGACACGCTTCTTCAGCCAGCATGTCAAGGAAATGACAAGAGGAAAGATAAGGCGGTAAAATTAAATTTGTGATAATGTTGGTTGAATTACTGACAAAATGGTAGGTGAAAGTAGCTTTGTCAAGCCGTTACAAGCAATACAGAGACACAGTGGGTATACGTATATACCCTCAGGTGCAAAGCACCTAACTCTATACCTATATATACCCTCTGTGTCCCTGTACTGTTTGTAACGGCTTGACAAAGCTCCTGGAGAGCGAAACGTTGCCACAATATGTCATATTAGTTGCACTTGTGTCCTTTTACCTAACATTAAATTTTATATTTTCACTAAACAAATTTGACGTAGAGAAACATGACTCTGGAGTGTCATTAAGACCAGGCAATACTGACCTTTATGTACCTGCACACATAAATGGTACAAGAAAATAACAGGACAATGCAATACAGAAGAAGATACTACAGTGGGACGAACAATGTCACATTATCGCATTGTAAAAAGGATAAATGAACCAAAATATGACTCGAGCAAAAGTGCGGCCAGCATTAACAGCCTGGTTGATCAAGCCCTGATCCACCAGGAGGCCTGGTCATGGACCGGGCAGCGGTGGAGTTGACTCCCGGAATACCCTCCAGGTAGGTAGTCAGGTAGAGCTCCTCCTTCGCTCTCTGTGTTGTCTCCCTCGTACCATCACGCCACTTATTTCTAAGCTCCTTATTCTATCAGCTTAACGAATTTCCTACTTTTTCTTATTAGTAACAGATTTCCTCTTTTCATCCGAGTCCTCTTATATATATATATATATATATATCACAAACACTGATCTCTGGCCGACGGAGACTCGAACCTACGAACCTCATGACAAGGTACGCAGTGCTTTACCGACCGTACCACACTGGTCCAATACCTTGGCATCCAGCTTTCGCTAGACGTTATTCCAAGGCAGCCAGCTTTCAGGCAGGAAGGCTTACAGGGGATGAGATGAAAAGCTGTAAGCCTGCTCTTGCAATTCTAGCATATATATATATATATATATATATATATATATATATATATATATATATATATATATATATATATATATATATATATATTATTAATATTAGTAGAATTTGGCTAAAAAAATACGTTAGGTTAGATTATATTAGGTAAGGCTTCTAAGTTAATTTGGTATAAAAATATTTTTTTACACAATTTTCGATGAAAAAAACATCAATCATTCTGTAAAGGAAAATTTTCGAAAAGTTCAATTTTTAAAAAAGTTCGGCCTAATTGACTAATTTGGCTTATTAGGCACGACACATACACACACACACACAGCGGCCAGTGTAGAGGCGGGGCCAGGAGCTATGTATCGACCCCTGCAACAACAACTAGGTGAGTACACACACACACTGTAGGAAATAGTTTGCATGATTTACTTGCCATCTCACATGTGTAGAAGACAAAAAGACTAGGAATGCTGGTCTTTTATGTCCTTTATTATTTTAAAAGAATAAGCTAAAATAAAATAACAAAAAAAACAGATAATGAATGAGTGAGAGGAAAGAAGAGTTAGAGAATAAGAGAGTCAACATAAGTCAGGAGAAGATTGTCCAACATGAAAACACAGGGAGAACAATAGAGGGCTGGTGGTCCACCCTGCTGCATCCCATGTTTGTTTCACCAATGATTTATTATCTCCACCTCAGCATCATCACCCCCGCTGTCACCGTCATGATGGGGGGAGGGGGTAAAAAACAACAACTCCACCACACTTTGGTGACCAGGCGTCGGAGGGTGACAAATCCCGCCACTACTGCAAGGTGACCCATGGTTGGAGAGAGTGAGGGTGAACCTGGATAGCTGCTTCCCCTTCCACGAAGTCTACAGTTGCTTGCTTCATATTCTACCAAGTTGACAAGGTGAGGAATTACCCATATGCATCACCTGGATATCTTTATTTGAAGATGTTCCACCAACCAGCGGCTTTATCATTACAATACAGAGATATTGGTGGTGAAACTGGACTAAGGTACTGAACACTGGCTTCCAGGCTGAAGGACTGAGTACCTCGTCTTCCACTGTCTTCTGTGCCTAGTTCTGCAAGACTGATGGGACTGAACACCTCCTCATCTACTGTCTCCAGCTCTAACACCTCCAATTACCTCTACACTGAATTGATAAATCCACTGTTCAGCGTAACGTCTTCAACTAAAGATTCCTAGGTGTAGCAAGTGTATCTAGATCCTCATGTAGTAAACATTATCCACCAGTATTATAATACTGAGTTAATAATGCCAGCAGTGTGTGGAGGGCTCAGTGTCACAACATTTGGCACCAGGGTGTACTAAAAAAAAACCTTGTTATAACTAGTAAACACAAACGTTATTGTACCAATAAACAAACTTATTCTCTCACTAAACCAAATTAAAATATATGAATTTAAAATTAAGTAATTTGCATATTACACAAGTAAGCTATTATGGCACTGGTACTCATTTTATATGAAATGGATATATTATAATCTGTTTTAATGTGGTTTTAAGCATCACATTACATATTATACATTACTCGCGCTCTACCAAGTCATTATATAAATGCAAATAGTTTGGCCAGCACATAATACTGGTTGACACCGGCGGTAACAACAAGTGTAATTGGTGGGAACGGAGGAGTATGAACCAATCACAGCTCCTCTATAAATACAGCTGCAGTGGCCGTTCTCTTCAAGGGTTACATCATTCATAAGGTTTTCTAGGAACCAAAGAACAGATGCAGCATTTACAAGCAGTCACAGTTCTGTGTAATAAAGTTTTAAAAAATAAAGCGCGACTTGGGCGAGGGTCGTGGTTAAGTAAGAATACCAAGCAGTGAGGTGCGAGGCTTGTGAGTGGTAAAAACCTAGAGCCAGAGACAACCTGCTGAATACTACGCGCTCTCGCGACCTGCATATTGCTCACTCAGGAACCACACTGGCGCCTGCTTCAGTGTCTCTACTCAAATAGGCAGTGTGATCCACTTATGCCCTTTACTTCCATTATATACATTGTTCACTGTGCTCATGTTATCTGAAACATCTTGCTAGAAATGTCCTCCGGGGTAGACCAGAGAGGTGGTTGGCTCACATGCGTGACGTATACTAGGTGTGAGAATACATAAAAGCCCCTGGCCACGGTATTGCTGAAACACTGCTGAACTAAGAAGAGTCAAAACAAAATAAATTCAGCCAGAAGTGTTGTTACTGCCATGATACTCAGATGAGCGACTAACACACACACACACACACACACACACACACACACACACACACACACACAGCCTAGGGGGACAAAGACTACAAACCTCACTCAAAAAAAAAAAGGATCTTGGAATGGTCTATTTATAAAGAAGTGCAAAGTACCACTAGCACGAGACCTCAGTGTTTGGAGAAAGAACTTAGATCTAGGTGAAATACCGGAGGCCTTAAAGAGTGCAGACATACCTCCTTTGCATAAGGGAGGTAGTAGAACACTAGCTAAAAATTACAGACCAGTAGCCCTAACTTCTCACATCATAAAAGTCTTCAAAACAGTGATGAGACGGCAGATTACAAATTTCATGGACCAGCACAACCAACATAACCCGAACCAGCATGGCTTTAGAGCGGGACGATCATGCCTGTCACAGCTGCTGAACCATTATGACAGAATTACGGAGGCGTTGGAAAACGACCAAAACGCAGATGTGATTTACACAGATTTTACAAAAGCGTTTGACAAATGCGATCATGGAGTGATAGCGCACAAAATGAGGGTCATGGGCATTACGGGGAAGGTAGGCATATGGATTTTCGAGTTCCTAACACACAGAACACAAAAAATAGTAGTAAACAGAGCAAGATCCAGCATCAGCGAGGTCAAAAGCTCAGTGCCCCAAGGCACTGTCCTGGCACCTCTGCTGTTTCTCATCCTCATAGCAGACATAGATAAAAACACCCGTCACACTTTTGTATCATCATTTGCAGATGACACTAAAATAAGCATGAAAGTCACGATGGTAGAGGACACTGAAAAATTACAGGAAGACATAAGCAGGGTCTTCCAGTGGGCAGTGGAGAACAACATGACGTTCAATGGTGATAAGTTCCAGCTGCTTAGGTATGGAAAGAATTAAGAACTCAAAAGGAACACTGTATAGAAAACTCAAGAGGGTCACCAAATAGAACGAAAGGAACACGTAAAAGACCTGGGAATAATTATGTCAGCTGACCTTTCTTTTAAAGACCATAACAAGACAAAGATCACGACAGCCAGGAAGATGACGGAGTGGGTATTGAGAACTTTCAAAACAAGGGAAGTAATGCCGATGGGGCTCTGGTAGCCTGGTGGCTAAAGCTCTCGCTTCACACTGCGAGGGTCTGGGTTCGATTCCCAGCCAGGGTAGAAACACTGGGCGTGTTTCTTTACACCAGTTGTCTATGTTCACCCATCAGTAAATGGGTACCTGGGTGTTAGTCGACTGGTGTGGGTCGCATCCTGAGACACTGATCTAATTTGCCCGAAATGCTCAGCATAACAAGGGGCTTTCTATATAGTAGTATGTCATTGATGTCAGCTAGGCCTGTATACCATGTACATGTACTTGTAGTAAATAAAGATATTATTATTATTATTATTATTATTATTATTATTATTATTATTATTATTATTGTGACACTCTTCAAATCGCTAGTGCTCCCTCATTTAGAATATTGCTCAGTGCTAACGGTCAAGTTCAAAGCAGGTGAAATATCAGAGCTGGAACAAATACAGAGATCGTTTACGGCTCACAATGAGCCAGTAAAGCACCTAAATTACTGGGAACGCCTTCAAATCTTAACATGTACTCATTGGAGCGTAGGAGAGATACATAATATATACCTGGAAAGTACTCGATGGCCTGGTCCCAAATCTGCACACTGCCATAACAACATACTGGAGTGATAGATATGGGAGGAAGTGTAAAATAAACCCAGTGAGGAGCAGGGGTGCGGTGGGGACAATACGGGAGCACTGTATTAACATCCGGGGTCCCAGACTATTCAACATCTTACCAGAAGATATCAGAAACACGGCTGGAGCAAGTGTAGAAGCCTTCATGAGGAAACTGGACAAGTATCTTCACCAGGTGCCAGATCAAACAGGCTGTGATGGATATGTGGGGCAGCGGGCCTCCAGCAGCAACAGCCTACTTGACCAGGCAAGCACCAGACGAAGCTAGTCACTCATATGCTGCAGCATATGGGCGACTAGCAAACCTGAGAATAGCTTTCCGACATCTCAGTAAGGAGTCGTTCAGGACCCTGTACACCATGTACGTCATGCCTATATTAGAGTATGCAGAACCTGTTTGGAACCCACACCTGGTCAAGCACATCAAGAAATTAGAGCAAGTGCAAAGGTTTGCAACAAAGCTAGTTCTAGAGCTCATGGGAATGTCCTACGAAGAAAGGTTAAGGGAAATCGGCGAGAGAGGTGTGGATGGACTGCATTTTCTTGGACAATAAGGTTTTCGACACAGTTCTGCACAATAGATTAGTGCAAAAGCTAGAGGAACAGGAAGAAATAACAGGACAGGCACTGTAATGTATCAGAATACCTGACAAGAAGGAAACAACAATTGATGGTACGTGACGAGGTACTGTAAAGTAGCTTAAACTGTACAATGTAAGGAAGTCCTGTCGTGACTTATTTTCCAAGTGTGTGGGGGTAGCGTCGGTGTGAGCGTGGGGGGCCACCCTGGAGCGGAATGAATGAGGAACATGCTGGTCAGATGCAGTGTATTTAAGCTAAGTTTTGTACTCCAAGGTATTGAACCAGTGTGGTAAGGTGGTAGAGCACTGCGTACCTTGTTAAAAGGTGCCTAAATTCGAATCTCCGGCCTGAGATTAGTGTTTGTGAATTATTTCGCCTGTTCTGTGAATTCTGAAACTACGAAACAAGTGGTATTGAATCATTTACCAAACTGTGGCAGGCCAGGGTTCGACCCCACAACACATTGTTCCACCTCAGGAGACAACACAATATACGTACAGGAAAGCTGTGATGGTGTGTGATGATGGTGGGGGTGAAGGGAAGCTGTGATGGTGTGTGGTGATGGTGGGGGTGCAGAGAAGCTGTGATGGTGTGTGATGATGGTGGGGGTGCAAAGAAGCTGATATGGTGTGTGGTGATCGTTGGGGTGCAGGGAAGCTGTCATGGTGTGTGATGGTGGGGTGCAGGGAAGCTGTCATTTTGTGTGATGATGGTGGGGGTGCAGGGAAGCTGTCATGGTGTGTGATGATGGTGGGGTGCAGGGAAGCTGTAGTGGTGTGTGGTGATGGTGGGGGTGCAGGGAAGCTGTCATGGTGTGTGGTGATGGGGGTGCAGGAAGCTGTCATGGTGTGTGGTGATAGAGGTGCAGGGAAGCTGTCATGGTGTGTGGTGATGGTGGGGTGCAATGAAGTTGTCATGGTGTGTGGTGATGGTGGGGTGCAATGAAGTTGTCATGGTGTGTGGTGATGGTGGGGATGCAGGGAAGCTGTCATGGTGTGTGGTGATGGTGGGGGTGCAATGAAGTTATCATTTTGTGTGGTGATGGTGGGGGTGCAGGGAGGCTGTCATGGTGTGTGGTGATGGTGGGGGTGCAGGGAGGCTGTCATGGTGTGTGGTGATGGTGGGGGTGCAGGGAAGCTGTCATGGTGTGTGGTGATGGTGGGGGTGCAATGAAGTTGTCATGGTGTGTGGTGATGGTGGGGGTGCAGGGAAGCTGTCATGGTGTGTGGTGATGGTGGGGGTGCAGGGAAGCTGTCATGGTGTGTGGTGATGGTGGGGTGCAGGGAGGCTGTCATGGTGTGTGGTGATGGTGGGGGTGCAGGGAAGGTGTCATGGTGTGTGGTGATGGTGGGGTGCAGGGAAGCTGTCATGGTGTATGGTGATGTGGGGATGCAGGGAAGCTGTCATGGTGTGTGGTGATGGTGGGGTGCAGGGAAGCTATCATGGTGTATGGTGATGGTGGGGGTGCAGGGAAGCTGTCATGGTGTGTGGTGATGGTGGGGTGCAATGAAGTTGTCATGGTGTGTGGTGATGGTAGGGTGCAGGGAAGCTGTCATGGTGTGTGGTGATGGTGGGGTGCAATGAAGTTGTCATGGTGTGTGGTGATGGTGGGGTGCAATGAAGTTGTCATGGTGTGTGGTGATGGTGGGGATGCAGGGAAGCTGTCATGGTGTGTGGTGATGGTGGGGGTGCAATGAAGTTATCATTTTGTGTGGTGATGGTGGGGTGCAGGGAGGCTGTCATGGTGTGTGGTGATGGTGGGGGTGCAGGAGGCTGTCATGGTGTGTGGTGATGGTGGGGGTGCAGGGAAGCCGTCATGGTGTGTGGTGATGGTGGGGTGCAATGAAGTTGTCATGGTGTGTGGTGATGGTGGGGGTGCAGGGAGGCTGTCATGGTGTGTGGTGATGGTGGGGGTGCAGGGAAGCTGTCATGGTGTGTGGTGATGGTGGGGGTGCAGGGAAGCTGTCATGGTGTGTGGTGATGGTGGGGGTGCAGGGAAGCTGTCATGGTGTGTGGTGATGGTGGGGTGCAGGGAAGCTGTCATGGTGTATGGTGATGGTTGGGGAACAATGGATGTATGGTGTGTGTGATGTGGGTGGAGCTGTATGGTGTGTGTGATGGTGGGTGCAGAGCTGTATGTGTTGATGTGGGTGCAAGCTGTGGTGTGTGTGATGTGGGGTGCAGAAGTCATGGTGTGTGATGGTGGGTGCAGAAGCTGTCATTTTGTGATGGTGGGTGCAAGCTGTCATGGTGTTGTGATGGTGGGTGCAGAAGCTGAGTTGTGGTGATGGTGGGTGCAGGCTGTCATGGTGTGGTGATGGGTGCAGAAGTGTCATGGTGTGTGGTGTAGTGAGCTTCATGTGTTGGTGATGTGGGGTGCAGAGTTGTATGGTGTGTGTGTGGTGGTTCAGAAGCTGTCATGGTGTGGTGATGGTGGGGTGAGACTGTGGTGTGTGATGGTGGGTGCAGAAGTTCATGGTGTATGTGATGGTGGGCTGTCTGGTGTGTGTGATGGGGTGCAGAAATGTCTGGTGTGTGGATGGTGGTGAAGTTGTCATGGTGTGTGGTGATGGTGGGTGCAGAAGTGTCATGGTGTGTGTGATGGGGTGTAGGGTGTCATGGTGTGTGGTGATGGTGGTGCAGAGCTGTCATGGTGTGTGGTGATGGTGGGGGTGCAGAAGTTCTTTGTATGGTGATGGTGGGGTGCAGAGCTGTCTGGTGTTGGTGATGGTGGGTCGAGCTGTCATGGTGTGTGGTGATGGTGGGTGCAGAAGCGTCATGGTGTTGGTGATGGTGGGGTGCAGGGAAGTTGTCATGGTGTTGGTGATGGTGGGGGTGCAGGAGGTGTCATGGTGTGTGGTGATGGTGGGGTGCAGAAGCTGTCATGGTGTTGGTGATGGTGGGTGCAGAAGCTGTATGGTGTGTGGTGATGGTGGGGTGCAGAAGTGTCATGGTGTGTGGTGATGGTGGGGTGCAGGAAGCTGTCATGGTGTTGGTGATGTGGGTCAGAAGCTTCATGGTGTTGGTGATGGTGGTGCAGAAGCTTCATGGTGTTGGTGATGGTGGTGCAGAGTTGTCATGGTGTGTGTGATGGTGGTGCAGAAGTGTCATGGTGTGTGGTGATGGTGGTGCAGAAGCTGTCATGGTGTGTGGTGATGGTGGTAATGATTGTCATGGTGTGTGGTATGTGGTGCAATGAGTTGTCATGGTGTGTGGTGATGGTGGGGATGCGGAAGCTGTCATGGTGTGTGGTGATGGGGTGCAAGTTTCATTTGTGTGGTGATGTGGGGTAGGGGCTGTCATGGTGTGTGGTGATGGTGGGTGCAGAGGCTGTCATGGTGTTGGTGATGGTGGGGTGCAGGAAGCGTCATGGTGTGTGGTGATGGTGGGTGCAATGAAGTGTCATGGTGTGTGGTGATGGTGGGGTGCAGAAGCTGTATGGTTTGGTGATGGTGGTCAGAGCTGTCATGGTGTGGTGATGGTGGTGGAAGCTGTCATTAGGTATGGTGGTGGAAGCTGTCATGGTGTGTGTGATGGTGGGGTCAGAAGCTGTCATGTGTATGTATGGAGGGATGGTGGGTGAAGAATGCAGATAACACGGTTTTACCCTGCGTGACAAGTTTGCTTCAGAATCACCTAACACAGTCACCTTGGTTCTGACAATGATCCAGAAGGGATCGAAACGTCGTCCTAAGGTTCCTCTCCTAAATGCACGGTTTTTTAACAAACAGCCACCTTGCGAACACTACATCAACACTCATACAAAATATATATTTCAAAGGAAGAAAAACTGATCACACGATAAATTTCTCTCAATAATGACAAGCAGGGACGCCATGAGTGCACTACGTAAGAGATAACACAATAAGTGTCAGGGGCCCAAAACTGTTCAACTGCAAACATAAGGGGGATTATCAATAGAACCCCTGGCTGTCTTCAAGAAGGATCTGGACAGACACCTAAAGTCAGTACCTGACCAGCCGGGCTGTGGTTCGTACGTCGGTTTGCGTGCGGCCAGCAGTAACAGCCTGGTTGATCAGGCCTTGATACACCACGAGACCTAGTCATGGAAAGGGCCGCGGAGGCTTTGACCCCCGAAACATCCTCCAGTATCGCTAATTCGCTACATCACTCGAAACTGGTGACTACAATTGCCTCGCCTCATCAAACTTAAAAAAAAAAAAAGCAATTTCAACATGAAACTTTCACAAAGGCAGTCAGACTTGCACTAGTGTTGAGCTGGTGCAGGTGTTGACCTCGAGAACACATGAGACGGGACTCGTGTCCACTGACTGAACTTGTGAGTCTCTGACATCAGTTTTAGGTACAAAGATGATAGTCAACACAATACTTGAGTCTTTAGTTTTCCTTCCTCCTATCTGCCTGCCTCATTCCTACCTGCCTCTTTCCCTTCCTCCTACCTGCTTTCTTCTCTACCTCCTTCCAAGGGACGCACGGAAAGCAGAATCTCATCAAGCACAACAGTGTTGAAGATTAAGACACATGTGCAACAGTTGGGTATCTTTATTGATGAAACGTTTCGCCCACATAGTAGGCTTCTTCAGTCAGATACAAATAGAGCAGTAGTAATGAAATAAAGATGATGTATTCAGTCCATCAACCTCGGAGAAAAAGTATTTGAGGTGGTCAGTCCCTCAGCCTGGAGAATAGTTCAGCTCCATGGTCTAGAACGATATCGTTCCAGACCATCTTGATATTTTATACAATTTGCAACAAAACAGTGTTGAGCAGGGCGACACTCGTCCTACCAGGTTACCTCAAGGCAATGTCGGGAGTCACTTACCCTGCGGTCCAGCTCCGGATGCTCTGATCAACCAAGCTATTGGTGCTGGTCGCACGCATTCCAAAAATATGCCGTACAACTTGGCTAATCAACAACTAACTTGCGGAAATCGTCCAGCATTTCCAACAAGAATTTATTGAGACACCTTTCACTGGGCAAAGTTTTTTTCCAATCTTTCATTTGAGTGACACACTGTTGCAATATGAGATCGATCTGCAGCATGTTCTTCAGACTGGTTGATCAGGCCTTAATCCACCAAGAAGCCTGGTCTGGAACCGGGCCGTGGGATCGTTGACCCCCGAAAAATCGTTCAGGTCTTCATTTGTGTTGGTGGTGCGCCTTTCAACCAATAAACGGGCGGCCATTATTGAATGTTTACCATTATTGGCATACCAGCAGTAATTTTATGTGGCTACCTTCATCTACATGACATTTACATTGTCAAAAAGAAGACTAACTTGCAGGAAGACTAACACAAACACCGCACCAATACATTTGACTCAAGAGTTGTGCTCTTACAGCAAAAAGTCAATAATGTGCGCAACTCTCTTCATCTCGCTGCTTGGAAGAGTACTCTTTGATATTCATTGTAGAGTTGACTGAGTACACTGCCTGTCATGTAGCGCAGGTCACTATGGTCACCACCACCACCTCTGCCACTACTACGACTCTACCGTTCCAATCACCCCCACCATCAACACCACAACTACACCACCTTCACTATCACAACTAACAACACCACAACCACATAACAACCATTAGCACTGCGCCCACTAGCCCACCACCTGTGACCAACATGGAGACTTTCTACCCTCGTACCCCGGCCATGGGCCAGGCTTCTCTACCTGGAGTCTACCTGGAGGGTATTCCGGGGATCAACGCCCCCGCGGCCCGGTGGATCAGGGCCTGATCAACCAGGCTGTTACTGCTGGCCGCACGTAGTCCAACGTACGAACCAAAGCCCTATTGAATCCATCAGTCTGGTTGATCTGACACATACCTGGAGTATACCTGGAGGGTTTTTTCGGGGGTCAACGCCCCCGCGGCCTGGTCCGTGACCAGGCCAGGAAGTGATCCAATTTCTACACTTGTTCTAGTCTTGGATCACAGATGTTGATACAGTGCCGTCTTATTGTGCTTATGGCGCCCCCTCCTTTTTTTTATTGCATCTGTTCTAAACTTCTGCAATATCCTTCACTCCAGTACATTGTGATGGTTGTGTACATTTTGGACTAAGACCAAGTATCTTCCATCATATATATATATATATATATATATATATATATATATATATATATATATATATATATATATATATGTCGTGCCGAATAAGTAAAACTTGCGACTTTGGCTTAAATAGCAACGCACGAATAGGCAAGCGAAAATTTGTATATGCAATAGTTTTGCAAAAATCCTTCTGAATCTAACGAAAGAATATATTTCATTGTGTTTGTTTATTATTAAATTATTGTAAACTTATATAAAATATATTTAGTTGGATTAGTCTAAATTAAATTGCTCTTGTTACAAGGTTAGGTAAGTTTTCTAAGCTTCTTTTGGTAAAAAATCATTAATATAAATTAAACAAATATATCTTTAAACGTATAAGAGAAAAACTTAGAAAGGACTTTAAATGAGTTCTTGCTAACTGACCAGTTTTTACCTATTCGGCACGACACACACACACACACACACATATATATATATATATATATATATATATATATATATATATATATATATATATATATATATATATGAGGTATATTTGTGTACACTTTCCAACTGTGGTATCTCTCTCCTGCAATAAACGGAGTCGTCAACACTTAATAATATTCTAAATGAGAGAGCACAAGTGACATGAACCAAGCCAGCACTGGTATTGTTTTTTTTTTGTTCTAGAAGTTTTCATTATCTGCCCTGTTCTTTTCATGCTTATTCTGGTATCGTCCACAAAGGACAAACGCGTGTCTAGTGTTTTTATCTGTCTGATAAGATAGGAAATAGTAAAGGCGCCTTGAGGCACTAAATGTTTTATTTTGCTAATTCTGGATTGTTCTCCATTTACTAATATGCCACAGTCTTGTATTCGTTACAAAATTTACTACATTTTTTTTCCTATCATACCCTCTGATCATGTTTCCCATCATACCCTCTGATCATGTTTCCTATCATACCCTCTGATCATGTTTCCCATCATACCCTCTGATCATGTTTCCCATCATAACCTCTGATCATGTTTCCCATCATACCCTCTGATCATGTTTCCCATCATACCCTCTGATCATGTTTCCCATCATACCCTCTGATCATGTTTCCCATCATAACCTCTGATCATGTTTCACATCATACCATCTGATCATGTTTCCCATCATACCCTCTGATCATGTTTCCCATCATAACCTCTGATCATGTTTCCCATCATAACCTCTGATCATGTTTCCCATCATACCCTCTGATCATGTTTCCCATCATACCCTCTGATCATGTTTCCCATCATAACCTCTGATCATGTTTCCTGTCATACCCTCTGATCATGTTTCTTATCATACCCTCTGATCATGTTTCCTATCATACCCTCTGATCATGTTTCCTATCATACTCTCTGATTATGTTTCCCATCATACCCTCTGATCATGTTTCCCATCATAACCTCTGATCATGTTTCCCATCATACCCTCTGATCATGTTTTCTATCATACCCTCTGATCATGTTTCCTATCATACCCTCTGATCATATTTCCTATCATACCCTCTGATCATGTTTCCCATCATACCCTCTGATCATGTTTCCCATCATACCCTCTGATCATGTTTCCCATCATACCCTCTGATCATGTTTCCCATCATAACCTCTGATCATGTTTCCTATCATACCCTCTGATCATGTTTCTTATCATACCCTCTGATCATGTTTCCTATCATACCCTCTGATCATGTTTCTTATCATACCCTCTGATCATGTTTCCTATCATACTCTCTGATCATGTTTCCTATCATACCATCTGATCATGTTTCCCATCATACCCTCTGATCATGTTTCCCATCATACCCTCTGATCATGTTTCCCATCATACCCTCTGATCATGTTTCCTCTCATACTCTCTGATCATGTTTCTTATCATACCCTCTGATCATGTTTCCTATCATACCCTCTGATCATGTTTCCTATCATACCCTCTGATCATGTTTCCTATCATACCCTCTGATCATGTTTCCTATCATACCCTCTGATCATGTTTCCTATCATACCCTCTGATCATGTTTCCTATCATACCCTCGGATCATGTTTCCTATCATACCCTCTGATCATGTTTCCTATCATACCCTCTGATCATGTTTCCTATCATACCCTCTGATCATGTTTCCTATCATACCCTCTGATCATGTTTCCTATCATACCCTCGGATCATGTTTCTTATCATACCCTCTGATCATGTTTCCTATCATACCCTCTGATCATGTTTCCTATCATACCCTCTGATCATGTTTCCTATCATACCCTCTGATCATGTTTCCTATCATACCCTCTGATCATGTTTCCTATCATACCCTCTGATCATGTTTCCTATCATACCCTCGGATCATGTTTCCTATCATACCCTCTGATCATGTTTCCTATCATACCCTCTGATCATGTTTCCTATCATACCCTCTGATCATGTTTCCTATCATACCCTCTGATCATGTTTCCTATCATACCCTCTGATCATGTTTCCTATCATACCCTCTGAGCATGTTTCCTATCATACCCTCTATTGTGCCCCCTGAATGGGGCTCAATGTATAAACATTGGGCCCCATGTAAAACATGTACATGTATAAACATGTACATATTGTATATTTCATGTATATTATCGTTCATATAATTTTATATTGCTGATATTTTCATTATTAGCTAAAATGAAAGTATCTTGACTTAGCTATGTAATTAGGTAGGATGTAACATTTACACTTCACTGTTCGAGAGTTGTGGTTGGCTGTCCGCATTGGAAAACTGCTTAGCTAACACCTCGCTTGTTTACCTGCCGCCTTCACGGGAGAATCACGTGATCGCACCTGAGTTTGGAGACTGTTCTCCCTTGATTGCTCTCTCCTCAGCTGGTCACCGCTGGACCAGCACCTCTCTCTCTCTCTCTCTCCATCTCTCCAGAGATCTCTCGTCTCTGGTTGTTTGTTTATTATTTAGACTCTGGTAGAGTATGATTTCGCTGGTGAGTCGAAACATTCTTCTTGTAACTCTGTGTAACTGTTCGGAGTATAGTTCAGACTTAGTGATTTTTGACGTCGTAGTCAGGGATTTGGTTATGCTGAACCTAGATTCAGTATTAAGGGAGTTTTATGCCTTTTATGGAGGATCTGCTGATGGTCCCCAGTTAAAGTCGTTTGCCGAATCGTTCGTCTTATGGTTCAAGCAAGCTGTTTTGATCGACTGGTTGGTCAAGAAAATAGATTATTTGAGGACGTTTAGTCAGTCACTGTTTAAGTGGAGTCGAGTCTTACTGAGACATAACGAACAACTTAGAGCACACACACACGCTTTTATATGGTAGTATTTTTATAATTGATGACAACGTACCAGACGGTATTTAAAGAGTCATAAAGATATGAAATGCTTCCCATCATACCTTCTGATCATGTTTCCCATCATACCCTCTGATCATGCTTCCCATCATACCCTCTTGATCATGTTTCCCATCATACCCTCTGATCATGTTTCCCATCATACCCTCTGATCATGTTTCCCATCATACCCTCTGATCATGTTTCCCATCATACCCTCTGATCATATTTCCTATCGTACCCTCTGATCATGTTTCCTATCGTACCCTCTGATCATGTTTCCCATCGTACCCTCTGATCATGTTTCCCATCGTACCCTCTGATCATGTTTCCCATCGTACCCTCTGATCATGTTTCCCATCATACCCTCTGATCATGTTTCCTATCATACCCTCTGATCATGTTTCCCATCATACCCTCTGATCATGTTTCCCATCATACCCTCTGATCATGTTTCCCATCATACCCTCTGATCATGTTTCCTATCATACCCTCTGATCATGTTTCCCATCATACCCTCTGATCATGTTTCCCATCATACCCTCTGATCATGTTTCCCATCATACCCTCTGATCATATTTCCTATCGTACCCTCTGATCATGTTTCCTATCATACCCTCTGATCATGTTTCCTATCATACCCTCTGATCATGTTTCCTATCATACCCTCTGATCATGTTTCCTATCATACCCTCTGATCATGTTTCCCATCATACCCTCTGATAATGTTTCCCATCATACCCTCTGATCATGTTTCCTATCATACCCTCTGATCATGTTTCCCATCATACCCTCTGATCATGTTTCCCATCATACCCTCTGATCATGTTTCCCATCATACCCTCTGATCATGCTTCACAGGCTGTCACACTATGATTGAGTTTGTCAAATACCTTGTCAAGGTTCGTGTAGACCTCATCTGCATTTTGGTTTTCTAGCAGAACCTTGGTAGTTTTGTTATTAACATTTAGCATTTGTGACAATTTACAAATAAAACCATGTTTGTCTGTGCTCAAAACGATACTAATTGTGGAATTACGTTGTGATTTCAGAGTAACATGACAGCAGCAGCAGCATTAAAGAATATACACAAAAAAAACGAGTACTTGACGACATTTCGCTCACATTTGCATGGAACTTTTATTGCTGACGTGTCGCCCACACAGCGGTCTTTACTGACATGTCACTCACATACTGATATTTAAAGACTATGCTTTTTCCACTGTTCTTTAGTGACGACGTTTTGCACACCGTTGTCTTTAGTGACGTTTCGAGAGCGCAGGAGTTTTTGAGTAACAAACAAGAAATGCCATAAAGTCAACTGTGTGGGCAAAACGTCGTCCATGAAGCATGGAAAGTACTTGAAGGCCTAGTACCACATCAGCACACTGCCATACTGGAGTGAGAGATACCGGAGAAAATGCAAAAATAAACCCAGTGAAAAGAAAGGGCGCCGTGGGGACAATAAGAGAACATTGTATCAACATCAGTGGTCCCAGATTATTCAACACTCTAGCAAAAGTTATCAAACACTGCTGGTGCAAATGTATAGGTAGAGAAACTTAACGAGTACCTTGACCAAGTGACAGATCAATCAAACTGTGATATCGGTAGTAGTACAGAGTTGGGGTTGAATGTAAATAACCTGTATAGATGAATAATATAGTTTAAATTGTATTTCAACTGTCTGCTACAATATCAACTTAGTATTATTCAGAAAAGAAATATTTTTTTGTATTCACGTTCTCTCCGAATTCTGAGATTTAACAGTACTAGATTTGAGTGCACCGAATCTGCCTTGTCTGTTAATCACTTCCTTCTTTGTAAATATATTTCCTCAGAATCCGTAGATCACATGAATGCAGATCGATCGATCACTTTTTTTTCTCTCTTTTATTGTAATATTCCAACGTTGAGCCTATTAATTCTATGAATTGTGATATATCATACCTTGTAATGCATTACAATAAGATTCATTATATTGATTTCCATCCTGATAATATCCTTATGTATAGTTATAATGTTCAACTGTTGTGTATTTTGACATTGTATAGAATCAGCCCAGAGCCGTACACCTGTCGCCTCTAGTTGTATTAGCTTTATGTTGAGACGCCATATGTAACATGACCGAGCTGTCGGTAGTAGTACTTATGTTCAGTAGTAGTAATTGTAACTTACCAACCGTTAGTTGAGTCACAAGCCTTTCACGTGATCACTGTCCGTTACTAGCTTTTCCTGCTGACCTAAGCGATGTCAGAGGTCAACCTTTGAATATGAGCGCCCCTCGCCCACAGGAGCGCCTGTCCTGAGTAGACAGGCCAGGCGACACAGGCTCTTGAGTGTACTCCTATTTTCACCAATATACCAGTTACTATCCAACTACGTTTGTGTTTATTACCCAATCCATCGACAAGAACCCCAAACGACAGTGATGGATAGGTGGGCTAGTTGGCCGCCAGAAGCATCACACCAGCAACAGCATCCCAGATGCAGCACAAGAGCAGCAGTAGCAGCAATAACAGCAGCAGTAGCAGCAGCAGCAGCAGCACGGGATGTTCTAGTGAGAGATTGTAGAAATCAATGGCAAGTGACACGGACGACCTCTGCTGGTACGTGGCCAGTCTCTCTGCCCGCCCGCCGCCTGGCAACATCGCCATCATGGCCACGGATGCCAGGGCAACACCACCATTATAGCCACGGCTGCCAGGGTATCACCACCATCGTGGCCAGGGATGCCAGGGCATCACCATCAAGGACCACAGATGGCAGGGCACCACCATCACCAGGGCCACAGATGGCAGGGCACAACCACCAGGGCCACAGATGGCAGGGCACAACCACCAGGGCCACAGATGGCAGGGCACAACCACCAGGGCCTCAGATGGCAGGGCACCACCAGGGTACCACTACCACCATCAACAGGGCCACAGGTGGTAGGGCACGACCACCACTAGGGCCACAGAAGGCAGGGCATCACCACCACTACGGCCACAGATGGCAGGGCATCACCACCACGACCACCAGGCCAGGGCCAAAGATGGCAGGGTAACACCAGGGCCACGGGTGGGAGGGTAACACCACCCCCTCTTCCACCACCACTAGTGTGACGATGGAGGGCAGACGGAAAGAAGAATGGTGGTGGAGGAGGTCACAAAGGACGGTGCAGGGATACCAGGGTGTCAGGCTGTCACTGACACCACCAACTCCCTGCCACGTGCACTCACAACACTAAGAAGTCATTGCTGGCATACCAAGGCACACTACCCCAGGTACCGTAACAATCAATTCCACCGCTCCATAAAACAAAGAGACCAACAGCAATAACACTGTATGTCTCAGTGCTGCTGAGAAGTAAGATTTGCCAAACACATGCAATCACAATATTTACATAGCCCCAGGACAACATGGGTTTGGAACAGGATGCTCCTACGTCTCCCAATTGATACTGGTAAAATATTGCTTGCACGTAACACTGCACTCTTAATGTGAGCATTACAAATCTGATCTATCATTTCTATAAGCTACACTTAAACTAATATTACATATAAGAATAAGCAGAGGTTGGGAAATTTGTTTGGGAATTTTTTTTTTAACAGTTCATAACACCATGAAACGGAACGACATGGGCAGCTCTGCGGATATTTGTACAGAAATATTGGCTAACACACGCTAACCTAATCAAATTAAGCCTAACCTAAACAAAATAATAAATAGTATATATATATATATATATATATATATATATATATATATATATATATATATATATATATATATAAACATGCAAGATTTCAGGTACGTCTTGCTACTTCTACTTACACTTAGGTCACGTTACACAAACATGTACACGTTTATGTATACACACTCATCTGAGTTTTCTTTGATTTTATCTTAATAGTTCTTGTTCTTATTGCTTTTCCTTTCATATCCATGGGGAAGTGTAATAAGAATCTTTCCTCCGTAAGCCATGCGTGTTGTAAAAGTCAACTAAAATGCCGGGAACAATGAGCTAGTAACCCCTTTTCCTGTATAGCTTACTAAAAAGAAGAGGAAGAAAACCGTCAAAGTGGGATGTTTGAATGTGCGTGGATGTTGTGCGAATGATAAGAAAGAGATGATTGTAGATGTTATGAATGAAAAGAAGCTGGATGTCCCGGCTTTAAGTGAGACAAAGCTGAAGGGGGTAGGAGAGTTTCAGTGGGGAGAAATAAATGGGATTAGGTCAGGGGTTTCAAATAGAGTTAGAGCTAAAGTAGGAGTGGCAATAATGTTGAATAATCAGTTATGGCAGGTAAAGAGGAATATAAATGTATAAATTCAAGGATTATGTGGAGTAAAATAAAGGTTGGATGTGAAAAGTGGGTTATAGTAAGTGTTTATGCACCTGGAGAAGAGAGAAGTGTAGAGGAGAGAGTAATTGTGGTTGGGGATCTTAATGCTAAAGTGGGTAAAAATGTTGTGGAGAGAGTAGTAGGTAAATTTGGGGTGCCAGGGGTATATGTAAATGGGGAACCATTAATTGAGCTATGTGTAGAAAGAGGTTTGGTAATAAGTAATACATATTTTATGAAAAAGAGGATAAATAAATATACAAGGTATGATATAGCATGTAAGGAAAGTAGTTTGTTAGATTATGTATTGGTGGATAAAAGGTTGATGGGTAGGCTTCAGGATGTACATGTTTACAGAGGGGCAACAGATATATCGGATCATTATTTAGTTGTAGCTACAGTTAGAGTAAAAGGTAGATGGGACAAAAAGAAAATGGCAACAGCAAGTAAGAGAGAAGTAAAAGTGTATAAACTAAGGGAGGAGGAAGTTAGGGTGAGATATAAACTATTGGCAGAAAGGTGGGCTAGTGCATGTATGAGTAGTGGGGGGGTTGAAGAGAGTTGGGATAGTTTTAAAAATGCAGTATTAGATTGTGGGGCAGAAGTTTGTGGCTATAGGAGGGTGGGTGCAGGAGGAAAGAGGAGTGAGTGGTGGAATGAAGAAGTAAAGGGTGTGATAAAAGAGAAAAAGGTAGCTTATGAGAGGTTTTTACAAAACAGAAGTGTTAATAGAAGAGCAGAGTATATGGAGAGTAAAAGAAAGGTGAAGAGAGTGGTGAGAGAGTGCAAAAGAAGAGCAGATGAAAGAATGGGAGAGGCTCTGTCAAGAAATTTTGCTGAAAACAAGAAATTTTTTTGGAGTGAGATAAACAAAGTAAGAAAGCTTAGGGAACGAATGGATTTGTCAGTTTAAAACAGAGTAGGGGAGTTAGTAGATGGGGAGCTGGAGGTATTGGATGGGTAGATGGCGGGAATATTTTGAGGAACTTTTTAAATGTCAATGAAAAAAGGGAGGCGGTAATTTCATGTACTGGCCAGGGAGGTACAACATCGTTTAGGAGTGAAGAAGAGCAGGATGTGAGTGTGGGGGAGGTGCGTGAGGCATTACGTGGAATGAAAAGGGTTAAAGCAGCTGGAATTGACGGAATCATGACAGAAATGTTAAAAGCAGGTGGGATATAGTGTTGGAGTGGTTGGTATTTTTGTTTAATAAATGTATGAAAGAGGGGAAGGTACCTAGGGATTGGTAGAGAGCATGTATAGTTCCTTTATATAAAGGGAAGGGGGATAAAAGAGATTGTAAGAATTATAGGGGAATAAGTTTACTGAGTATACCAGGTAAAGTGTATGGCAGGGTTATTATTGAAAGAATTAGAGGTAAGACAGAGAGTAGGATTGCAGTTGAGCAAGGAGGCTTTTGAGTGGGTAGGGGATGTGTAGATCAAGTGTTTACAGTGAAGCATATATGTGAAAAGTATTTAGATAAAGGTAGAGAAGTTTTCATTGCATTTATTGATTTAGAAAAGGCATATGATAGAGTGGATTGGGAAGCAATGTGGCAAATGTTGCAAGTGTATGAAATAGGTAGTAAGTTACTGAAGGCTGTAAAGAGTTTTTATGAGGATAGTGAGGCTCAGGTTAGGGTGTGTAGGAGAGAGGGAGATTACTTCCCGGTAAAAGTAAGTCTTAGACAGGGATGTGTAATGTCACCATGGTTGATTACGTAAAACTGGTCAATTAGCAAGAACTCATTTAAAATTAAGTCCTTTCTAAAATTTTCTCTTATACGTTTAAAGATATATTTTTTTCATTTACGAAACGAGTGTAACGATCAATATCCTGTGTGAATCAAGTCCAGGATCACAACATTGAACACTTAAACTCACTAAAAGAGGATAAACTAAGATTATTTCAAAGTAAACAAGTTAATTGCAAAATCATTGTTATTGAGTCTATGTTTGGATTTAATATGTAAATTCACTAAAATTCTTAAATCTAAAGTGCTATGTACCGTGGCTGCAATTTAAAATTATTTAGACTCGGTACATGATTGTGAGATGCAATATGTCCTGTACGATAATCCCTTATGTTCACAAACTAGTCATGAAATTTCGGAGAGTACTTCCTACATGTATAATTTTACCATTATATTACACCTGAGCACAAACATGATTTTGCAATTAACTTGTTTACTTTGAAATAATCTTAGTTTATCCTCTTTTAGTGAGTTTAAGTGTTCAATGTTGTGATCCTGGACTTGATTCACACAGGATATTGATCGTTACACTCGTTTGTTTCATTAATTTGAAACTTTTTATAATTTTTTGGTTAGTATATTGTTATATCATTTTCCAGATATGACTCCTGATGATGGTGATTGATGTGTTACCAAAAATTTGAAGTGCACTTTAAAAATGTCTTCAAACACAAGGACGGAGTCACGGGGATGAGCATAAACAACTCAAGTACTTACGACAATGCTTTCTTCACAAGCTGAATCCTTGGGAGGAATAGAGAGTATTCTAGAGGGGGATTAAGGGTGGAAAATTAAAGACTTGACATGAGCACATGTTACAAAAACAGTGGCAGCCGCTACTAGCAGCCTACATAACCATCACAGCCTGGCTGATCATGAAGATTGGTGCCACAACTGTAAGGATGGACTACGAGGTAAGAGTCCAGTAACTGAACAACACCAGATGAGAGGACAACGGGGAATAGGATCGTGACATACAAAATACTCAGGAGACATAGACTGTTTAAAGGAGAGGAAGATAGAGGACACTAATAAAAACGAGCCACCGGGAAGTTAGAAAGTATTCCTTAGTTGTAATGTAGTTAAATGCACTAGACTAGATGAACAGGTGGAAGCAAATACAATTAACAGTTTTAAAAGTAGGTATGATCAAACCTTATATGTCAACAATCAGTAACGTCAGGAACTAGGAGTCAGCTAGTTCAAACACAGGGAGGTGGGTTACCCAAATGGAAATAAATCACCCTGTCTGACTTTTTTGGGTTATCCTAGGTTTTCTCCACATATACTGCTATGTATGATAATCTATGTATACCTGAATAAACTTACTTACTTATGATGCTACACCCCAACACCCCCACCCACACCTTACTATCTCCTTCCACCAACCCCACCCAAACCTCGCACCTCCTCCCCACTCATTAATCACCACCGCATCACCTCGACCCACCACCCACACCTCAACCCTCACCTCACCACCCACTCCTCACAATCCACACCTCCCCACCCACACCTCAGCACAGTAAAAATTATAGTGCAGGAAGTAGGGTGGTAATTCACCGCTGGTGCCAACCTGAGACGTACTTGGCTGCTAAATCGTAAATATTGCCATCCACGGCTCAGATTATTATTATTATATTTGGGGGCAGTGCTAAAATCCTTTGGGTTTATGCAGCGCCTGGGAAAACGAAAGGCAATCAGGGTCGATCCAAGGAAGGAGAGGACAAATTCAATTCCATGCATCAAGAATCCCTCCTCAGCATCGAGGAACCTCCCATGAAGGAAATGGTGAGTGAAGGTGGCAGCAGCGGCGGCGGCGGCGGCGGCGGCAGCAGCAGCCATGGGAGGATGGAGAGTGGGGAACAGCATACCTGTGACCTGTTCTGACTTGTTTTCAGAATTCTCTTGCTCTCTGAACCAAGGCTGCGCTGCTGACTAATCAACTAAGCTAAACCACTGATATACCAGTGACAAGTTTCGAGAGTATTTCTATTCCCACAGGCTGGCCACAGGCCAGTCTTGTCCGATGCTCTCCTGGTCAACCAGGCTGTTTCTGTTGGCGGCCCACTGGTCTACATATACACCACAGCCTTGTTGGTCCGGCACTTAGCGGAGGTACTGATCGAGTTTCATCTTGAAGACCTCTACACTTGTCCCAGCAATATTTCTGTTACCTTCTGGTAGAGTGTTAAATGATCTGGGACCTCGGATGTTGATACAGGTTCTCTTCCATTTACATTATCAAGTATCTTCCTCTCCTCCTGAAATTTTAGGTACTCCCAGAGGATTAAATACTTCACTGGTTCTATACAGGCTGTAACTGATCTCAGTATCTGTTCCAATTGCTTCCCCGTAGCATCATCAATTTCAGTCGGTTAGGCACAGAATCAAAGATTTTTAAAGTGTCGAGTCCAGACCATCATGTAAAAGGAACGCGGCGCAGAGAAAGGGAAAATGAACAGCTATTTTTTTAGACATAAAGAGAAACGATCGCGCCAAAGAAAGAGACAAAAAGGGGAAATGGTATAGATGGGCAGCAAAATGGGACATACCAAACCAGGCATCAGCCCATCAGAGCCGAATAAACAATCAAATGCAAAGTCAGTACTGAAGAAATCAAGGGTATGTATACAAGGGGCCATACCAGGTAGTACATCACCAGTGGTATTAACGAAACACAAAGCAAAACAAAACATCCCAAATGGTAATTCTGGCTTCATATTTGCAAATATTCAGGGTCTGAAATCAAATGAAAACGACAAAGTTAGTTATGTCAGTGGACTCCTATCAGAAGTGAATGCCATGTTTGGAGCATTTACAGAAACACGTACAAAAGATGTTTTGGACGGAGACATAGAGATAGAAAACTATAACATGTATATATATATGATAGAATTAATAAGTCACAGGGAGGAGTAGGACTCTATGTAAAAGATACTTTTTGTTGAACAGAAGTGTTGAACGCTACGAATGATATAGTAGAAATCCTAGGCATTAAGGCTGAAAAAAGGAATTTAGTAATTATTCTAGTATACAAACCACCATCAGCAACTGCCGAGGATATACCTTTGATATACCTTTGAAGAGTTTCGAGAGTTTCACTACTCTCGGAGCCCGGCCAAGGGCCAGGCTCGTCTTTTCCTTGCCTGGTCAACCAAGCTGTTGCTGCTGCCCTACATATCCACCACAACCTGGTTGATCTGGCACCTGGTGAAGATATTTGTCCAGTTTCCTCTTGAAGGCTTCTACACTTGATATCTTCTGGTAAGATGTTCCAGCTCTGATATTTCTCCTGCTTTGAACGGGGCCGTCAGCACTAAGCAATATTCTAAATGAAGGGGCACTAGCGATTTGAAGATAGATAGCTATCTGGAAGAAGATAGCTATCTGGAAGAAGATAGAGAGCTATCTAGATAGGCTAGAAAATCCAACACCAAATATATTACTCCTTGGAGATTTTAATCTCCCTCATGTAAAATGGAAGATGGCGCAACGCAATGTTATACCAGAAATATCTCCTGGAAGCACCCTGGCTCAACAGGCACATACCAGGGAACTAATGAGGCTTTGTGGAAAAGTACTCATTGAACCAACAGATAATTGATCCCACTAGAACTGAAAATACCCTGGATTTGATATTCACAAACAACGAGGAACTAATCAGAGACATAATATACTCTGACCACAACATTATAGAAGTACAAACGAGTATTAATCCAGGGTTAGGGAACTGCAGCACTAATGTAAGAGAAGGGATGTTCAGTAAGTTAAATTTTAACAACCATAAAATAGACTGGGAAAAAAATAAACCAAGGGCTATCAGACATATCCTGGGAATTAGACATGAGCACCCTAAATCCCCACCAGTGCCTAGAGAAGCTGAATACAGAAGCATACAAGGTATGTGTTAAACATGTACCATTGAGGAAACCCAAAAGATCAGATATAGAGAGCGTAGGAGATGGTACAGAAAAAACGGGTTACTGAATTGCTTAAAAACAAATATGCTGCAACACAGAAAAGATAGTCTTAGCTGAGAGATCACTGAATTAGAGCAAAAACTTTGGATGTCATACCTAACAGAAGAAGTACAAAGGGAACAAAGGGCCATACAGGATATTGCAAGAAACCCACAATATTTCTATTCCTATGCAAAATCCAAGCTAAAAACTACCTGTAGAATTGGACCATTATTGAGAGGAGATTCGTATACGGACGATGAACAGGAAATGAGTGAAATCCTAAAAGAACAGTATGAGTCGGTGTTCAGCAACCCACTAAATGACAGCAAGGTAGAGAATGAAGGAATATTTTTTACTCCAGCAGAAGGCGGCGCAGACCAACTAACTGACATTAGTACAAATTCCATAGATTCGAAAAAGAAATGGACAACATGCCCACTCACTCAGCACCTAGACCAGATTCATAAATATTTATAAAGAAATGCCAAGTACTACTAGCACGAGCCCTCAGTATTCTTTGGAATACTGAAATACCAGAGGCCATAAAGAGTGCAGACATACCTCCTTTGCATAAGGGAGGTAGTAGAGCACAAGCTAATAATTACAGACCAGTAGCCCTCACTTCTCACATCATAAAAATCTTCGAAAGTGATGAGACGGCAGATTACAAATTTCAAGGACCAGCATAACCAGAACCAGCATGGTTTTAGAGCGGGACGATCATGCCTGTCACAGCTGCTGAACCATTATGACAGAATTACGGAGGCGTTGGAAGACGACCAAAACGTAGATGTGATTTACACAGATTTTGCAAAGGCTTTTGACAAATGCGATCATGGAGTGATAGCGCACAAAATGAGGACCATGGACATTACGGGAAAGGAAGGCAGATGGATTTTCGGCTTCCTAACACACACAACACAAAAAGTAGTAGTAAACAGAGCAAGATCCAGCATCAGCGAGGTCAAAAGCTCAGTGCCTCAAGGCACTGTCCTGGCACCTCTGCCATTTCTCATCCTCATAGCAGACAGATAAAAACACCCGTCACACTTTTGTATCATCATTTGCAGATGACACTAAAATATGCATGAAAGTCACTATGGTAGAGGACACTGAAAAATTACAGTAAGACATGAGCAGGGTTTTCCAGTGGGCAGTGGAGAACATGACCTTCAATGGTGATAAGTTTCAGCTGCTTAGGTATGGAACGAATTAAGAACTCAAAAGGAACACTATATACAAAGCTCAAAGAGGGTCACCAAATAGAACAAAAGGAACACGTAAAAGACCTGGGAATAATTATGTCAGCCAGGAAGATGACGGGGTGGGTATTGAGAACTTTCAAAACAAGGGAAATAATGCCGATGGTGACACTCTTCAAATCGCTAGTGCTCCCTCATTTAGAATATTTCTCAGTGCTGACGGCCCTTTCAAAGCAGGAGAAAAATCAAGAGCTGGAACAAATACAGAAATCGTTACGGTTCACACTGAGCCAGTAAAGCACCTAAATTACTGGGAACGCCTTCAAGTCTTGAAAATGTACTCATTGGAGCGGAGGAGAGAGAGATACATGATAATATATACCTGGAAAGTGCTCGAGGGCCTGGTCTCAAATCTGCACACTGCCATAACAACATACTGGAGTGAGAGATATGGGAGGAAGTGTAAAATAAACCCAGTGAGGAGCAGGGGTGCGGTGGGGACAATAAGGGAACACTGTATCAACATCCGGGGTCCCAGACTATTCAACATCTTACCAGAAGATATCAGAAACACGACTGGAACAAGTGTAGAAGCCTTCAAGGAAAAACTGGACAAGTATCTTCACCAGGTGCCAGATCAACCAGGCTGTGATGGATATGTGGGGCAGCAGGCCTCCAGCAGCAACAGCCTGGTTCATCAGGCTAGCACCAGACGAGCCTGGCCCATGACAGGGCTCAGAGTGAAACTCTCGAAACTCTTCAAAGGTATATCAAAGGTAAGGTAGTCAGTATGTTGAATCCAGATTTATCTCCAGGGTCAAGCGTGGCACTGATGATGTGTTCTTGGGGTCCAACTTGGCTTTCATGTCATTACAATAATTTTCGATGGAATTCAGGTGAGGGTTGTTCCCTGACCATTGGATAACATTAATACTGTTCTCTTGTCGCTATTTCTTGACCAGTTTTGACGTGTGACACTGGTACTGTCTTGCATAGTGTGGTGTCATGTATATTGCAGAAAGTGAGGAAATATTACTTATGCACATCATTTGCCGAGTCTGCATATCTGCTAAGAGGTTAAGAAACAGTAAAGGCACCAGGACCGTGCCTTGAGGTACTGAACTATTTTAATGTTAAGGATTGATTTTTAGATTTAGATTTTGTGTTGTTTACTACAATTTTCTTTAAGTCCCTAGTAACAGATAATGGAGGTGAATTCTGTAATGAGATTCTTGAAAATTTGTGTACTTTGTACAAGATCTCTAAATCGACCATTGATCCTCACCATCCTGCCAGTAATGGCTTAGCGGAAAGAAATAATAAGAAAGTACTTGATGTCTTGAGAGCCACTATCAATCCCAATAGTGCAACCTGGGATGAAGTTATACCTGATGTTCAGTGTGCAATAAATTCTGCTTACAATGCTTCAATAGGTGACACTCCACATTATGCGTTGTACGGTGTCGATAAGCGTTTGCCTTATGAGTTGTTATATTCTAATCCGAAACCAAATTACAATCCTGATGATTTCATAGCAACTCGTACCAGCCAAGATCAAAGTGTTTTCAGAAGGATCCGTGAAACACTTCATAAATCAACAGCAGAATTTACTAGAGTAACTAATACTCAAGCAAAACCGACCAAAGTTAAAGTAGGTTTGAGAGTTATGCTCGACCAAGTTTGTTGGTCCTTATCGAGTAGTTGAACATATTATTGAAAATAAGTATTATAAGGTTAGAGAAATCAGTACGGGTCAGTATAAAGAATCGCATTTAGATCATATGAAGTTAGTATGCGATGAGGACGAGGTCCCTGACAACCAGACAAATAAGACAGACTCTGACAATCTTCCTGATGCTGTACCCTCTACCTCTAATGATCAGTCAGATGATCAACCTGAATGTCATTATTCCCTACGTACATGACAAGTATTGAGAAATCCTCAAGTGTCATTTGTAAATACCAATTTAGATCTTCCTCAACCACAAATGGAGTTACCCATTGCAACAGAGTTTGATCCTCCCAGAGATGATAATCATTCTGCATATGTCAATCTCACCCTAGCAGAGTTGGGGTTAAATGTAAATAACATGTATAAATGAATAATATAGTTTAAATTGTATTTCAACTGTCTGCTACAATATCAAATTAGTATTATTCAAGAATTTTTTTTGGTGTTCACGTTCTCTCCGAATTCCGAGATTTAGCAGTAAGATTTGAGTGCACCGAATCTGCCTTTTCTGTTAAACACTTCCTTCTTTGTAAATATATTTCCTCAGAATCCGTAGATCACATGAATACAGATCGACCGATAATTTTTTTTCTCTCGTTTATTGTACTATTCCACCGTTGAGAATATTAATTCCTATGAATTGTGATATATCATACCTTGTAATGCATTACAATAAGATATATTATATTAATCTCCATCCTGATAATATCCTTATGTATAGTTATAATGTTCAACTGTTGTGTACTTTGACACTGTATAGAATCAGCCCAGAGCCATACACCTGTCGCCTCTAGTTTGTATTAGCCGTATGTCGGGATGCCATATGTAACTTGGCCGAGCTGTCAGTAGTAGTAGTAGTAGTAATCTTACCAACCGTTAGTGAGTCACAAGCCTTTCACGTGATCACTGTCCATTACTAGTCTTTCTGCTGACCAAGCCATGTCAGAGGTCAGCCTTTGAATGCTGTGAGCATCTCTCACTCACTGGCCTCAGTTCAAGTCAGGATAGCAGAGAGTAACAACAAAGGTGACGGCTCTGAGTGTTCTTCCATTATTATCACTAATATAAGTTACCAACCAAGCTGTGTTTGTGCTATTACCAAATCCATTCAAGAACCCCACACGACATTTGTGTTGTTTACTACAAATTTCTTTGTGTTATATTTGTCATAACACTGAATATGCATGTGCTCATATGTCAAATCCCTTCGTAAAATTCTTGTAGATCTGGAGTTTACCTGGAATCACTTCCGGAGGTCACTGCCTCCGCGACTCGGTCACAGACTAGGTCTCCTAGTTGTTGGCCTGACTGGTTCTGTTGGTGCCTGCCACCCGTATTTTGAGCCTTCAGGTCGTGTAACACACTGAAGATTATAACAGTCTTCTAACACACTGTGAAGATGGGAACAGTCTTCCAACACACTGTGAAGATGGGAACAGTCTTCTAACACACTGTAAAGATGGGAACAGTCTTCTAACACACTGTGAAGATGGGAACAGTCTTCCAACACACTGTGAAGATGGGAACAGTCTTCTAACACACTGTAAAGATGGGAACAGTCTTCCAACACACTGTAAAGATGGGAACAGTCTTCTAACACACTGTAAAGATGGGAACAGTCTTCTAACACACTGTAAAGATGGGAACAGTCTTCCAACACACTGTAAAGATGGGAACAGTCTTCTAACACACTGTAAAGATGGGAACAGTCTTCTAACACACTGTAAAGATGGGAACAGTCTTCCAACACATTGTGAAGATGGGAACAGTCTTCTAACACACTGTAAAGATGGGAACAGTCTTCTAACACACTGTGAAGATGGGAACAGTCTTCCAACACACTGTGAAGATGGGAACAGTCTTCCAACACATTGTAAAGATGGGAACAGTCTTCCAACACACTGTAAAGATGGGAACAGTCTTCCAACACACTGTAAAGATGGGAACAGTCTTCCAACACACTGTAAAGATGGGAACAGTCTTCCAACACACTGTAAAGATGGGAACAGTCTTCCAACACACTGTAAAGATGGGAACAGTCTTCTAACACACTGTAAAGATGGGAACAGTCTTCTAACACACTGTGAAGATGGGAACAGTCTTCCAACACACTGTGAAGATGGGAACAGTCTTCCAACACACTGTAAAGATGGGAACAGTCTTCCAACACACTGTGAAGATGGGAACAGTCTTCCAACACACTGTAAAGATGGGAACAGTCTTCCAACACACTGTAAAGATGGGAACAGTCTTCCAACACACTGTGAAGATGGGAACAGTCTTCCAACACACTGTGAAGATGGGAACAGTCTTCCAACACACTGTAAAGATGGGGACAGTCTTCCAACACATTGTGAAGATGGGAACAGTCTTCCAACACACTGTGAAGATGGGAACAGTCTTCCAACACACTGTGAAGATGGGAACAGTCTTCCAACACACTGTGAAGATGGGAACAGTCTTCCAACACACTGTGAAGATGGGAACAGTCTTCCAACACACTGTGAAGATGGGAACAGTCTTCCAACACACTGTGAAGATGGGAACAGTCTTCTAACACACTGTGAAGATGGGAACAGTCTTCTAACACACTGTAAAGATGGGAACAGTCTAACACACTGTGAAGATGGGAAATATCTTCTAACACACTGTAAAGATGGGAACAGTCTTCTAACACACTGTAAAGATGGGAACAGTCTTCTAACACACTGTGAAGATGGAAACAGTCTTCTAACACACTGTGAAGATGGGAACAGTCTTCTAACACACTGTGAAGATGGGAACAGTCTTCCAACACACTGTGAAGATGGGAACAGTCTTCTAACACACCGTGAAGATGGGAACAGTCTTCCAACACACTGTAAAGATGGGAACAGTCTTCTAACACACTGTGAAGATGGGAACAGTCTTCTAACACACTGTAAAGATGGGAACAGTCTTCTAACACACTGTGAAGATGGGAACAGTCTTCCAACACACTGTAAAGATGGGAACAGTCTTCTAACACACTGTAAAGATGGGAACAGTCTTCCAACACACTGTGAAGATGGGAACAGTCTTCCAACACACTGTGAAGATGGGAACAGTCTTCTAACACACTGTAAAGATGGGAACAGTCTTCCAACACACTGTAAAGATGGGAACAGTCTTCTAACACACTGTAAAGATGGGAACAGTCTTCTAACACACTGTGAAGATGGGAACAGTCTTCCAACACACTGTGAAGATGGGAACAATCTTCTAACACACTGTGAAGATGGGAACAGTCTAACACACTGTGAAGATGCGAACAGTCTTCTAACACACTGTAAAGATGGGAACAATCTTTCAACACACTGTGAAGATGGGAACAGTCTTCCAACACACTGTGAAGATGGGAACAGTCTAACACACTGTAAAGATGGGAACAGTCTTTCAACACACTGTAAAGATGGGAACAGTCTTCTAACACACTGTGAAGATGGGAACAGTCTTCTAACACACTGTAAAGATGGGAACAGTCTTCCAACACACTGTGAAGATGGGAACAGTCTTCCAACACACTGTGAAGATGGGAGCAGTCTTCCAACACACTGTGAAGATGGGAACAGTCTTCCAACACACTGTAGAGATGGGAACAGTCTTCCAACACACTGTAAAGATGGGAACAGTCTTCTAACACACTGTAGAGATGGGAACAGTCTTCTAACACACTGTAGAGATGGGAACAGTCTTCTAACACACTGTAAAGATGAGAACAGACTTCTAACACAGTGTGAGGATGGGAACAATCCTCTAATACAGCGGGTTATCGTCACACAAAACATACCGCTGGTAGTACGCGTAAAAAAAAAAAAACTATAACTTTAGCGACATACACAAGAGTACCAGACCTCAAAATAACAATTACAAACTTTAACAGAGAAACCTTCAAAGTTCCATACACAATATTAGTCTTATTATCGAGGGTGCGTCTCCAGCATGGAGTCCCCACCTGGCCAAGCACTATAGCGACTCAAAAAAAAAAATATATATATTATAAAAAAAACGCACCCAGACTAGTCCCAGAGCTAGGAGAAATGTACTGTGAATAAATGGTTTATAAAAGCGATACGTTGATAAATGAGGCGTGCAATATTTGGGAATGTTTATTCCGGAAAAGTTTCGCCACACAGTGTGGCTTCTTCAGTCCAATGCAGAAAAGGTGGAATAAGAAATGTAGTGTAAGGAGAAGTAATGGGGTCTCACCTTGTACTTAGAGAGAAATATAGGAGACAGGATAAGAACAAATTCATTAAAAACCTACACTTAGGAAAGGAATCTTATAACGACGTTTCGGTCTGTCCTGGACCATTGTCCATTCACAACATTTTAAAAGGGCTTATAAGTCAAAATTTATTATTATATTCAAAACTAAGCGCTAAACCACTTATAGGTCAACAATGGATGCAACATTTGAATGGCGTGCAACAAGGACAAGGATACACAAGCGAACCGACACCTATGATATGTCTTTGATGAGTTTCGAGAGTTTGCCTACTTCCGGAGCCCGATCCTGGGAAAGGCTTGTCTTCTGGTACTTGCCTGGCCACCCATGCTGTTGCTGCTGGCGGCCCACTGGCCCACATATCCATCACAGACTGGTTGATCTGGCACTTGGTGCAGGGTACTTATGCAGGAAGTTAGGGATGGTAGGAAGAATTTCCATAGCCTCATAACGGTAAGAAAAAGGCAAATGGTGAGGAGGTAAATACACTGCAGAGTTTTAAAAGTAGGTATGACAAGCTACAGTAATGTAAGTAGGGTCAGGAACCGTGTAATGTTAACACATATAGGTGAGTGCATAGTAGATCCACACTCCCCTTGTTGAGTGCACACACCAGTACACTTACCATGGTGAGTACACACACACACACACCAGTACTCACGCTCACCATGGTGAGTACACACACCAGTACACTCACACTCACCATGGTGAGTACACACACCAGTACACTTACCATGGTGAGTACACACATCAGTACACTCACCATGGTGAGTACACACACCAGTACACTCACTCACCATGGCGAGTACACACCAGTACACTCACACTTACCATGGTGAGTACACACACTGTACACTGTGTACGTCAGGCCCATATTTGAGTATGCAGCACCAGTTTGGAACCCACACCTGGTCAAGCACGTCAAGAAATTAGAGAAAGTGCAAAGGTTTGCAACAAGGTTAGTTCCGGAGCTAAGGGTAATGTCCAATGAAGAAAGGTTAAGGGAAATCGGCCTGATGACACTGGAGGACAGGAGGGTTAGGGAAGACATAATAACGACATACAAAATACTGCGTGGAATAGATAAGGTGGACAGAGACAGAATGTTCCAGAGATGGAACACAGAAACAAGGGGTCACAATTGGAATTTGAAGACTCAGACGAGTCAAAGGGATGTTAGGAAGTATTTCTTCAGTCATAAAGTTGTCAGGAAGTGGAATAGTCTAGCAAGTGACGTAGTAGAGGCAGGAACTATACATAGCTTTAAGACGAGGTATGATAAAGCTCATGGAGCAGGGAGAGAGAGGACCTAGTAGCGGTCAGTGAAGAGGCGGGGCCAGGAGCTAAGTCTATATCCCTGCAACCACAATTAGGTGAGTACACCAGTACACTCACACTCACCATGGTGAGTACACACACCAGTACGCTCACACTCACCATGGTGAGTACACACACCAGTACACTCACACTCACCATGGTGAGTACACACACCAGTACACTCACACTTACCATGGTGAGTACACACACCAGTACACTCACACTCACCATGGTGAGTACACACACCAGTACACTCACACTTACCATGGTGAGTACACACACCAGTACACTCACACTCACCATGGTGAGTACACACACCAGTACACTCACACTTACCATGGTGAGTACACACACCAGTACACTCACACTTACCATGGTGAGTACACACACCAGTACACTCACACTCACCATGCCGAGTACACACACCAGTACACTCACACTTACCATAATGAGTACACACACCAGTACACTCACACTCACCATGCCGAGTACACACACCAGTACACTCACACTCACCATGGTGAGTACACACACCAGTACACTCACACTTACCATGGTGAGTACACACACCAGTACACTCACACTTACCATGGTGAGTACACACACCAGTACACTCACACTTACCATGGTGAGTACACACACCAGTACACTCACACTTACCATGGTGAGTACACACACCAGTACACTCACACTTACCATGGTGAGTACACACACCAGTACACTCACACTTACCATGGTGAGTACACACACCAGTACACTCACACTTACCATGGTGAGTACACACACCAGTACACTCACACTCACCATGGTGAGTACACACACCAGTACACTCACACTTACCATGGTGAGTACACACCAGTACACTCACACTTACCATGGTGAGTACACACACCAGTACACTCACACTTACCATGGTGAGTACACACACCAGTACACTCACACTTACCATGGTGAGTACACACACCAGTACACTCACACTTACCATGGTGAGCACACACACCAGTACACTCACACTTACCATGGTGAGTACACACACCAGTACACTCACACTCACCATGGTGAGTACACACACCAGTACACTC
>WNWK01005278.1:0-37500 GCA_009830355.1 Cherax destructor | reverse complement strand
TATGGGTCCCAGGATGGGACACATACCAGTCGTCTAACACCCAGGAACCTACTTAGTTGCTAGGTGAACAGGGACAGCAGGTGTAAGGAAACACGCCCAATGTTTCCACCCGGCCGGGACAGTGTGTGAGGAGAGAGCGTTGCCTACCAGGCCACGGGACTATCTTGCCATTATATTCACAGTGAGTCACTTACCATTAGGTGAAAGTAATCACATGCTACTCCGCTTTATTTAACAAACAGAAGTGGACTGGACGCAATAATGTAGACTACAACAAACATTAAGAAGGATTGAAAAGTTTCTGGAGAGAACAATGAGGAAGTAGGTGGAAGAGCAGACACAAGCAACACACACCTTTGATGAGTTTCCAGCCAGGGGTCAGGCTCGTCTGGTGCTAGCTTGGTCAACCAGGCTGTTGCTGCTGGAGGCCCGCTACCCCACATATCCATCACAGCCTGGTTGATCTGGCACCTGGTGAAGATACACTACACAGTGCCGTGAGATTCACAGTGTCAGAAAATATGAGTGGGAAGTGGAGGGTCAACTGAGGAGGCAGCAAGGACATAACCAGCAGCAAATGACCATGAAATAAATATGGTGAAGAAAATATGAGAAACGGAAGTAAGGAGAATAGACAAGAATACCTAAATAAAATAAACAGTTAGTCCCCCAGCCCTCACCCCAGCCGCCCTCACACACTCCCTCCCAGCCCTCTTTCCCTCACCAGCACTCAGACCCCTCGCACAGCCAGCCCCCTGCCTCACCCAGTAACTACGACAAAGTACCAACACAGTTGCGTAACTTAGCCGCCAGTATGAAACTCCAACTTTAAGACCCAGTGACACGTTCACCAACTTCACACATCCCAAGAACTTCAGTGTTATTTGTGCCAGGTGGCACTAGCAAGGTTAAGAGGAGGAGGAGAAGCACAAGTATGAAGAGTAGGATCATGGGTGAGGAAGTAGAAGAGGAGACAGAAGAGGAGGAAGATAAAGAGAAGCAGGAAAAGTCGGGGTGGTGGAGGTCAACGATAATGGTAACATTGAACAGCGTTAATAAACTATTTAGCTTCCAGTAGTGTATGTTGTTACCGTTTAATTATTCCGTAGGGGGGAGAGGGAGAAGGAAGGAGAGAGAGAGAGAGAGAGAGAGAGAATGTGTCATGTAACTTGAAGAGTTCTCTGAGCGTGTTGATCATTCATCACTGCTTACCTGGAGTTTTCCGGGAGTCACTTCCGGAGGTCACCGCGCCCGCGGCCCGGTCCCAGACCAGGCCTCCTGGTTGCTGGCCTGATCGATCAAGCTGTTGGTCCCCGCCGCCTGCAGTCCAACGTATGCACCACAACCCGGCTTATCAGGAACTGTTTTGAGGAATTTGCCGAGTTCCCTCTTGAAGAGAGCTAGAGCTTTGTTGGTAATACATCTATTCATGAAGGGTGTTGAAGAGTCGTGGTCCCTTAACACTTATTGGAGGTATCCTGCAGTCTGGCAAGCCCCTTGTGCTCATGTGTAATTATTTCAGTGTAAAAACTAAATACAACAAACACAATAATAACAAAGATAAAAAAAAGACACTACCAGCCTGAGTAAAACATACAACACAAATATTACATTAACCTAAAATAGCCAGGATCTGTTAAAAAAATTCCCTAAAATTAATATCAAAAGGCTCCTCAAAAAGGCACCTTGGTAACTGTAAAAACTGCGGTGAAAGTGGAAAGGGTAAACAGCAGGCAAACTGTTAAAATTTGATCTAGAGTCAACGGCACGTCACAAGCTACACAGGAGTACCTGCTCAACGGCACGTCACAAGCTGCACAGGAGTACCTGCTCAACGGCACGTCACAAGCTGCACAGGAGTACCTGCTCAACGGCACGTCACAAGCTACACAGGAGTACCTGCTAACACGTGGCTACAAGTGAGAGGTGTATGTCTGATCCTCAATCAACAGTTATTTCAAAGTGACTCCTTTTGAAGGAAGAGGACCAAACACCCAGTTCCTGCTCGAAATATTCTACATAAAAGACTTCATGTAAAGCGATTTATACAAGTTAATTACTATAATGTCAATTGTATAATGTACTACACTTTACACAGTTGTTTGCACCCTGCATAACTTGCTTCTCGTCTGTAAGACTCACTGGGCCGGCCACTTCTCAAAACATACCTATGTAGTCACTGTAAGGCAGAAGGCCGTTATAGAGGGAGCTCGTTATAGCAGCCTTCACTCTGGCATCTGAGCGTACATTTCCCGGGACACCAACATGGCTCAGATACCACCACAACTATCAACACAGCTGTGCCACTCCTGAAGATGGCCTAACCATTTCTGGACTGATAAGAAAAGCTGCCGACATCCTTAATATACCTCTTTGATGAGATTCCAGTCTTTCTACTCCCAGAGTCCGGCCACAAGCCAGCCTTGTCTGGTGCTTGAATGGTCAATCAGGCTGTTGTTGCTGGCGACCCACTGACCACATATTCATCACAGCTTGGTTGAAACGGCACCTGATGGAGATACGTATCCAGTTTCCTCTTGAACTCTTCTACACTTGACTTTTAGTAAGATGTTGAATAGTCTGAGGCCATGGATGTTGATACAATGTTCTCTTATGGTGCCCACGGCGGCCTTCATTTTCAATAGGTGTATTTTGCATTTCCTTCAACATCTCTCAATTTAGTATGTTAGTGTGCAGCAAGTGCATATTTAGAATTTTAAGGAGTTCCCAGGAATTTAAATGCTTTATTGGTTCTATGTGGACTTTAAATGATTTCTGCATCTGTTCCAGTTCCGGTATTTTCCCTGCCTTGAGGGCGGCACAAGCGATTTGAAGTGTCACCACTGGCACTATTTCTTTTGTTTAGAAAATTTTCATTATCCATCATCCTCCTGGCTGTCGTGACATATGCCTTATTGTGTTCTTTGAAAGCAAGGTCAGCCGACATAATTACTCTTAAAGTCTTTCAAGTGTTCCATTCGTTCTGTTGATGATGATGATCTTCTCGAGTTCCTCGCTCTTTCCTTATCTAAGCAGCTGGAACTTATCACCTGCTTATATCTTCCTGCAATTTTTGAGTGTCTTCTACCGAGGTGACTTTCATGCAAAATTATATTAGTGTCATCTGCAAATGATGATACAAAACTGTGATTGGTGGTTTTCATGTACATCCGTTATGAGGATAAGAAACAGTAGAGGTGCCAGGACAATGCCTTGGGGTACTGAGGTTTTTACCTAGCTGGTGCTGGATTTTGCTCTGTTTACTATTTTTTTGTGATCTATCTGTCAGAAAGATTAAAATCAATCTGCCTACTTTCTCCGTTATGTCTATGACCCTCATTTTGCGAACATTCACCTCATGATCGCATTTATCAAACGCCTCTGCTAAATCTGCGTATATCACATCTGCGTTTTGGCTATCTTGCAACGCCTCATTAATTCTGTCAGAATGGTTTAGCAGCTGTGAGAGGCATAATCACAGCTGCTGGTATGGGTTTTGTAGATAACTTGTAATTTGGCATCTCATCACTGTTACGAACGCTTTTGTGATGTGGAATGTTAAGAGCTACTGGTCTGTAATTCTTAGCTAGTGCTCTACTACCTCCCTCGTGCAAAGGAGCAATGTCTGTACTCATTAAGTTATTTGGTATTTCGCCTAGATCTAAAATATTTCTCCAAAGAATACTGAGAGCTCGTGATAGTGTTAATTTGCACATTCTTTATAAAAATAGAAATTCCACGAATCTGGTCCAGGTGTTGTGTGAGCAGGCATGTTTTCTATTTCTTGTTAGAATTTTTTGGGACTAGTATTAACGTCAATTAGATGATGGTCCGCCAGGCCTTCAGATGGAATGGGAAAAAGTTTCTACATTCTCAACCCTACTCTCATTTAGTGGGTTGCTGAACATCGACTCATACTGGTCTTTTAGAATTTGGCTCATTTCGGGTTCGTCAACCTTGTATGACCCTCATGCCAGTAATGGTCCAATTCTTAGCTTGGGGAGTGAGGGGGAGGATGGGAACAAGAGAGAGGAAGGTGGGTGGGGGAGATGATGATGAGTGATACGGACAGCACTTCATATATTTACTAAGAGTGAGGCTGAGACGCATCGTGAGTATTGGTAATACACAACCAGCTAGAGAAGGGACAGCTTCCTCTTCTGAAAGTATATATCACTTGACAAAACTCTCCTTGAGGGAAACATCACTTCAGGGTAGAGTACTGTTATCTTGGGTATAAGCAGCAGGGGGAGACAGTTTACACCTCAGGGTAGAGTACTGTTATCTTGGGTATAAGCAGCAGGGGGAGACAGTTTACACCTCAGGGTAGAGCAACAATTACCAAGAGTGCTTCCTAACTTGCAGTTTCTTCACTTTCACAAGATTTTTAAGTTTCTAGTTCCTACAAAACTCTAAGTCGATCTATGTTTTAGGGTACTGCTCTTACACCAGGGATGTGTAGAGTACTGTTCATACACCAGTGGTGAGTATAGTACTGTTCTTACACCAGTGGTGAGTATTGTACTGTTCTTACACCAGTGGTGAGTAGAGTACTGCTCTTACATTAGTGAAAATGTGCAGAGTGCTAATCTTGCATACTGACACAGAACAGACTATCAGGTTCATATGACACAGCGCAGCATAACCAGGTAGATGTCATGACACATAGCAGCATAACCAGGTAGATGTCATGACACAGAGCAGCATAACCAGGTAGATGTCATGACACAGCGCAGCATAACCAGGTAGATGTCATGACACAGAGCAGCATAACCAGGTAGATGTCATGACACAGCGCAGCATAACCAGGTAGATGTCATGACACAGAGCAGCATAACCAGGTAGATGTCATGACACAGCAGCATAACCAGGTAGATGTCATGGCACAGCATCATAACCAGGTAGATGTCATGACACAGCAGCATAACCAGGTAGATGTCATGACACAGCAGCATAACCAGGTAGATGTCATGACACAGCATCATAACCAGGTAGATGTCATGACACAGCAGCAGCATAACCAGGTAGATGTCATGACACAGCATCATAACCAGGCAGATGTCATGACACAGAGCAGCATAACCAGGTAGATGTCATGACACAGCAGCAGCATAACCAGGTAATGTCATGATGTCGTGTCAGTATCATAGATACACTTGTTTAGTATATCTTTATACAGCTGGTCCCTTTGCGTGTGACGTCACGGTACCCGCTGACGTCAGAGGCTCAGCGCATGTGCACAGCCTATCATAGGCAGACTGCCTCACTAACGTTAGACCTACAGGCGAGACAGACGGTGTGCGGGACTCTCCTTCACTTACTGTAAATATACCGTAACCATCCAACAAGGAGTATCTTTGACCTCCTATATATCTCTCCCAAGACCCACACGACAATGACACAGCAGCATAACCAGGTAGATGTCATGACACAGCAGCATAACCAGGTAGATGTCATGACACAGCATCATAACCATGTAGATGTCATGACACAGAGCAGCATAACCAGGTAGATGTCATGACACAGCATCATAACCAGGCAGATGTCATGACACAGAGCAGCATAACCAGGTAGATGTCATGACACAGCAGCAGCATAACCAGGTAATGTCATGACACAGCAGCATAACCAGGTAGATGTCATGACACAGCAGCATAACCAGGTAGATGTCATGACACAGCAGCATAACCAGGTAGATGTCATGACACAGCAGCATAACCAGGTAGATGTCATGACACAGCAGCATAACCAGGTAGATGTCATGACGCAGCATCATAACCAGGTAGATGTCATGACACAGCAGCATAACCAGGTAGATGTCATGACACAGCAGCATAACCAGGTAGATGTCATGACACAGCAGCATAACCAGGTAGATGTCATGACACAGCAGCATAACCAGGTAGATGTCATGATACAGCAGCATAACCAGGTAGATGTCATGACACAGCAGCATACCAGGTAGATGTCATGACACAGCAGCATAACCTGGTAGATGTCATGACACAGCAGCATAACCAGGTAGATGTCATGACACAGCAGCATAACCTGGTAGATGTCATGCCACAGCAGCATAACCAGGTATATGTCATGACACACAACAGTATAATTATTATTATAATCAAATAGAAGAGCTAAACCACATGGGTTATACATAGCAGTATAAGCTACCTGATATATACTTGACATTTTTGAGTGTCTTCTACTGAGGTGACTTTTGTGCTTACTTTCGCATCGTTCAGTAAGGACGATACTAAGATATATTTATCTCTGCCTGCTATGAGAATGAGAAACAGTAAAGAACTCAGGACCGTGCCTTGGGGTACTTAACGTTTGACTTTACTGAGAAAGGCTTTTATTTTTACTACTGTTCTTTGTGTTCTGTTCGTTAGCAAATGAAATATCAATTTCCTGTTATACTTCTTGGCCATATTTGATAAGCTATCACCGTATGAGCGCATCTATCAAATGCCTTAGCAGTTATCTTCCAAAGTGTCAGTAATTGTGTCATAACGAACTGATAGTTGTGACAAACTTGACGTATCCGTTGTAATCACATTTAAACTTGGGTTGTGATGGTAGTGCTACTGGTCTATAAGGAGTAGAAAGAGGGAGGAGACAAAGATGAGAGATAAAGAGGTGTAGCAGCAAAGCCTACAACAACAGCAAGGGCGGTGGCTACGGCTGTAGTAGCGGCTGTGGCAGCAGCGATGTGTTAACAACAAAGGTAGCAATGCAGCAGCTGTATGTAATGGTAGTGTAGGGGGTAGCGGTAGGGATAATCCACCTTGTCCGTGATTACCAGGTAGAGCGGCGAGTCAGTAGTAAGGCAGGATAATATAAACTCACGTACACTAGATATGGTTCATTTAGCAGAATGGGTTTCTCCAGGCAGACACAAGTAAGGGCGAGTCAAGGCCAGAGCTGAGCTGATGATCCAAGCAGGCAGTCTCTCGTGGGCTCACACTAATTCAGTACAGGCCACCTAGCGAGGGCTATGGGAAAACAGGCCTAGGCAGGGGTTTTGAAATTAGTGGTAGGAACACCGTTACATGTAAGAGAAGTAACGGCGGTAACAGCAGATACGGTGACAACAGTAGTGGCAACGATAACGGCTATGGTAGCAGCAGCAAAGATAACAGCAGTTATATTGAGGGCGACTGCGGCAGCAGTAACAGTAACGGCAGTGATGGCAGCGTCAAGGGCAACAGCAGTGGCAGCAGTAGCGGCGGCGGGGGATGTGGCAGTGGTAGCAGCGACGGGGTCGGTGAGAACATCTAATATCAGTGGGCCGAGGCTAGAGCGCCTTAGCTATTCATGGGTTCTTGCAAGAGTGACCCTCCAAATACACTTGATGCCACCCCCATCTGCAATAACCCCTCTCACAGCCTCCCCTATTCACAATAACCCCTCTCATAAATGCTCCCTACCCACAATAACTCCTTTCACAGACGCCCCCTCTCACCAACAGCAACCCCACAATACTTTTCTCGCCTCCTGCCACCATTGCCCCGCTCACAATACACTTGCAGGACCCACAGCAACAATGCTTATGTTATCCACTGAGACATTCACACCGTATGACATAGAACGACACCAAACTCATCATAAAAGAGAACAACAGAACCAGAAGATGCATAGAAGCAGCAGCAACTTGTAACAGGGTAGTACAATACAGAGGAAAATCAAGATGTTTTCATCATAGCAAAGACTTTAGCACACATTTTACATGTACGGCTAGCAACCCATAACCAGGTACTATCTCCAACGATATGAACCTCATTAATGGACCAGGGACCTGACATATATTTCATATTCCACTGACCTTTTTTTTTTTACCCACCACTAAAATTCTTGATCAGGTGACATTCCACCTCTCCTTCCAGGAGTATTTACATAAGAACATAAGAAAAAAGAAACACTGCAACAGGCCTACTGACCCATGCGAGGCAAGTCCATCACTCCCCGGCTTAGAGCCGACCACCTGGAGTTAAGCTAATGTGCTTGTCCTCATAAGATTTCTGTTGTTTTTAAAGTGTCCAGAGATCTGCAGTGAACTACGGGACCTTCTTCAGGTTGCAGTGTAACTTATCTATTAAGAATGTGACGGTTGAAGGCCTCGGGATATCAATGGGTTTCTCCCTGCCTGATAGTCAAGATGATAGCTCCAACCGCCAAGGATACTCTACCATACAAGGGAAAAGGTTATGCAATCCAGGTATCCTGTGATCGTGGCCACCACTGGAGGCTGGGTCCGGGGCAAGGGGGTGAGTTCATGGGTCCCGCTATGGCACGCCATATGTGGGATCCAAGGTTGGGACCAATGACCCCATGGTCCAGGCAGGGACCAATGACCCCGTAGTCCAGGCAGGGACCAATTATCCCCCAGCGTCCAGGATGGAACCAATGACCCCGTAGTGCAGGATGGAACCAATGACCCCGTAGTCGAGGATGGAACCAATGACCCCGTAGTCCAGGTTGGGACCAATGACCCTGTAGTCCAGGCAGGGACCAATGACCCCGCAGTCCAGGATGGGACCAATGACCCGTAGTCCAGGATGGGACCAATGACCCCGTAGTCCAGGCAGGGACCAATGACCCCGCAGTCCAGGCAGGGACCAACACAACACACTCAGATCATAACCTCATGGAAAACGAGCACAGAAGAAAGGCTGACCATATCAGAGAACCTAACGAACAGGTGGCAAGGGCCACGAACACGACAGGATGGATTATGAGAACTTTCGAAACTCTTCGAATCACTTGTGCTCTCACGAATATTGTTCTGTGGTCATCGCCTTAAAAGACAGGAGAGAAGAATTTGAATATATCTAAACTACTGAGAACACCACAAAGAACTCAGATTCTTCTCTTTGGAACTGAGAAAAGTTACCTGACAATATATACATGGGAGATACTAGAAATCCTGGTTCCTAACCTATAAACTGCTATAACAACTGAATAGAGTGAAAAATATAGGGAAAGTGCGAAACAATTAGAGAACAGTGTCAACATTAGTGGCTCAAGACTCTTTAACAACTATTATAGGTACCACAAGTACTGCTGGAACGAAGATGTTTACAAGAGGCTGGGCAACTTCCTTCTCTACAAGTGCCAGATCAGCTCAGTTGTAGGGTGTATGTCGCTGGTAACGTAGGGTACAGTTGTAGGCTGTCACTGGCAATACTGTGTATCATCAGAGTCAGGTAATGAAGGACCTACCAGCCTGCCATCTCCATTACCTTAATTACACCAGGCTCACCCCATCACGCCTTCATCAAGGACCACGGGAAGAGCAGTAATGACGCTGCTGGCTCTTGTATGATGAACCATCTTGTAGGGTATTGTAGAATGAACCCTCCGTACCTCCAACATTGACACTAAACTAAAGTAGACTACGTTCGCTATACCTATATTCACTGAGCTGAGTTGTGCTTGCGGGGGCCGAGACTCAGCTCCCGGCCCTGCCACCTAACCTACTTTGAGATATATCAATGATTTCTGGCCTCCTGGCCCTTGTTATATCTAATCTTGAGGCTATGTATCGAGTTTGTGAAGATCAACTCTAGTGTATTTTGATTCTAGTAAGCTCTGTTATCTGTTAACCGGTTCGATGCAAACATTTCACAGTCTTAATACTTCCCTGGTAAGTTACTATTGGGCTAGACTATCTTCCTGTACTATTACTGGTACAATGTCTAGCATTTTACGTTTGGGAGACTAAAACCGTCAAAGGGAATATTTGGTGTAGGATTCTCAAGAATTTCAAAACGCCTATCTAGCTTCCTTATCTATTCAGTAAATTCCTTTGCCATTGCTGATGATGGTTTATAAATGAGGATAATTTGCCAAGTTTTTGGTCTCTACCATCATTGCAAGCACTTCTACCATATTTGATGTTTTTAACAATGTCACACACAGACATACTCCCCCTGAAACTATTTACTCACATCTATACAGATTATATTTTGGGACAGAGCCTTCACTGTCCAAGAAATCTCTAATATGAATTTCTATAACGTTCCAAACATTTCATTTGTCTCTATGAAGAGGCCATTTCTGAAAGGAACTTAATTTTTCATCTTTGACGTTTTTGCTGATTTATTAGTGATGGAGAAAGCAGTTTAGCTGCGACTCGTGCCAGGGTGACTTTTGTAAATACTCCTCAACTAACTAAAACTGCTCCTAAATTCATTACATAAAATTCAACTTAGCACAGCTGGTGCTTGGTTCACTTCCCACACTAACACTACAGCTGGTGCTAGATACGCTAGCAACACTCACCTGTGTTCGACTCAACTGGGCTATTTCCTGCTCTCAGTACCAAGCAAGAATATATGTATGTTGTGGAGGATTAGCACGTGAACACCAGCTGAGGACCAGCTGCCAGGCTCACACCACAGTCACCACGTGTGTGGTGGTGGTGGTATCACCACTTGGTAGCTGTGGTATCACCACTTGGTAGCTGTGGTGTCACCACTAAGAAGTTGTGATAGTGTCACCACTTGGTAGTTGTGGTGTCAAGGAGTGGTGGAGTCAATGGAGGAGGGTAGTGAAGAATAGTGTGTTGAGGTCAGCAGTCGAGTATAGAGTTGCAGCAGTGAGAGTCGTGTACACAGTTAATGAGCCAATTACAATCTCTGTAATGAAGTCCCGAGGGAGAGAGACCGTGGCGGTGCTGAGACAGCCACATCTCTTTTTTTTCAACAAAATGGGGCATATGAGCAGCGTGCTACTATCCTATTATATGCGAGTCATATAATGGGAACAAAAACTAGCTACATTTCCTTGTCACATTCCATCGCAGATGGGTGTCGCACATGGGGTAATGAACTCTGTCAACCTGAGCTGAGCAATTTGAGTAGGGTGATGAGGCTATAATCGTCAAGCGTTTTACTGAAGGTTCGCTAGTTATGGCAGCGTAAAAGTTTCCGTTCTAGCGGAGCTGGAGTAACTATTACTTTAGTAGAGCATGATCTTCCTGCTCCAAATTCATTATGACTTAGGTTGTGTAGGTCATGCATTTCCAATAGAAACATTACTCTTTCAAAGATTTTATCTCATATATGGGACAAACCGATCATAGAAAAAATCGCCAACACAATGCTCACCAACGCTTCAGGAAAGGACAAAGTTCATCTCCTAGCGGTGAAGGCACAACATTCAGGAGATTTCCTTTCAGCTGTTCCCAATTCCTCCCTGGGCACTCGACTCAACCCACAGGCCATTCGGATTGGTGTTGCTCTTCGCCTAGCCGCCCCCATGCTCACCGAACATAAGTGTATTTGCGGCAGGGCGAAGGCTGATCAATTTGGACTTCATGGTCTGTGTCACACATCAGAAGGGAAGTATGCTAGACATGAGGAGGTCAAAGACACCATAAAGAGAAGTTTCGCCACAGCACGTTGCCCAGGTGAACAGGAACCCCAAGTACAGAGGTCTGACAAAAGTCAAAAGCGTCCTGATGGAGCCACTATGCTACCCTGGAAGGATGGTAAGCAGATTGCCTGGAACTATACCTGAGCTGCCACACTGTCGGACACCTACTTGCCATACTCAGAAGCTGAAGGGAGTGGAGCCACCAGCTACTGGGAGACCCAGAAGACCCGCAAATATGAAGGCCTTCCCCAATGCTATAACTTTATCCTAGTAGGGTCGGAGATCCTTGGACCATGGGGCAAGTGTGCTCTAAAGTTCCTCGAAGAGCTGGGTGAAAGACTCATCACAGAAACCAAGGATCACAAAGTGGCCAGCTTCCTCTTTCAGAGATTCAGTGATGCAATCCAGAGGATAAATGCCTGCAGCATTCTAGGCACACGGCCCACCGCCGGGGAGCTGGACTAAGTATTCGAGACATAGGCTCTGAGATTTTATCTATGTTCTATTTCCTATTGTATTTTTGTCAATGTATTTTGTCTAAATAAAGTCTACATAGAACATATATATATATATATATATATATATATATATATATATATATATATATATATATATATATATACACACACACACACACACACACAAACTACAAACAGTCGCACTGGGATGGCCCATTAGTGGAGAATATAGCCTCAACAATGATTCAATGACAGGGAAGGATAGACCCTGCCTCCTGGCAGTGAGAGCTCCTCATGCAGGGGACTTTCTGTTGGCTGTTCCCAACTCAAGCCTTGGCACACGCCTCGACCCACAGACCATCCGAATTGGTGTTGCCCTTCGACTTGCCGCTGAACACAGATGTATTTGTGGCAGTGAAGCAGCAGACAGATTCGGGTACCATGGTCTTGTGTGCCGTAAATCCGAGGGAAAGATTGCAAGACATGAGGTTAATAACACTATGAAGGGGAGCCTCACAACAGCCGGATGCCGATTGCAGCCAAAAGCATCCAGATGGTATCACCCTTCAAGCCTGGACAGACGGCAAGCAGGTGGTGTGGGACTACACATGTGCATCTACCTTGGCTGATACCTATCTCCAATACACCAGGGAGGAAGGAGGGGCAGCTGCCAGCTTCAGGGAGTCCCAAAAGTCTAGAAAATACGGAGAACTTGCCCATCATTATATGTTTGTTCCCATAGGCTCAGAGACCCTTGGCTCATGGGGAAACAGTGCATCTAAGTTCCTTAAGGAGCTAGGCAAGAGACTCATCAGGGTAACTAGGGATCCCAGGGCAGCTAGTTTTCTATTCCAGCGACTCAGCACTGCTGTTCAGAGGGGTAATGCCTGCTGTATTTTGGGCACGCGCTCCAGCTCTGAGGAGCTGGATGAGATTTTCGCATTATAATCAGTGACAAACACGTAACAATATGTACATAACATGCATCTCTCACACCTCTGTATGGAGTGTGGAGCCAGCCAGCTAGTCTCTGTCTGACAGACTGCCTGGCTGGCTCCACACTACCACTCTCTGAAAACTTACCCTACTTCTCCTGTTGTTGCCTTTGCAACATTGCACAGCTCCTGATGACGCACTGAGAAGTGTGAAAGTACTTGAACTAAAGATTTCCCGCCTTGGTGGGAAACGGCCGATTTGTTGAAAGAAAGAAGAATATATATATAATGTGTGTGCGCGCACGCGCAATAAGATCACAGTAAACAGGTGATATCACAACATGCAGAACAACCACTGTGAAAAAATAGTGAACTTCCAAGCGTTTTCTTGATTTCTCACATTATCAAGGAACTGTAAAAATAAAAGATCAGCAGAAGGCTGAATTCTGGGCTGCAAATACGCAAAGCTCTCAAAAACAATAATGAGAATACGAAAAGTTTAACTCTATTATTATGTGAAGTATAATAGTGCACATACGAACAGTTATTTGTTGGTTTTCTGTAAATTTAAAATTTAAAATCATTGTTCCCTTAATAATTAAAACATCTAGAAATGACTGATTCGTTTTGTTCAAACTCAACAGTAAAATTTATGGAATAAGGTAGACTATTTAATTTAACAAGGAAATGGTTTATATCTATATTCTTAGGCATTAGACATAAAACATCAACATATCTGTACCACTGAAGAAATCTTGAAGATTTATGAAGAAGCTAATGATCTTAAATACCCAAAAACATTTATCTTTTAAAATGGCTAGAAATACTTTTTTACAATTCAATCTTATTCAACTAAAAATATTTTGGCTCTTTCTTACCATGAAAACTTTCTTGATATACCTTCTCTACTTAAGAAGTTTAATATCAAAGTTGTATTTTAAAATTTTGATACAGTAAAAAAAAAACTGATAAAAAATTCCCCCCAAAATGCTGACGGTTGTGTCTACAAGATTCCATGTAAAAAAAATGTGATAGTTTATTATGGTGAAACTGGGAAAAGTCTTGATCTAAGATTACAACATAAATATAGCATTAGAAGTGAACAAGAGTCTAGTGCTTTGTATATTCATGTGAGAGATTTTAACCATCCAACTGATATTTCAAAGGGCCGAGAAAGTTGTATGAAGCAGGTCCTCGGTTGAGAGAAATATAGTTATGAAATTAATATGAATACTGCTTTAGGATTATACAAATTGGATTCATTTATAATAAAAGTCGGGAAAAATTTAAGATATATTCGACAAGTTAAAATCTTAAGGGTTGAGTAAAATATAAGCTGTGTCTGACAGGTCCTTGACATCATAAAGGGTCATGTGTTGCAAGTTGACAGCGAGATGTAATCTCGTCCTTATATGCCTTCTGCTGATCTTTTATTTTTACAGTTCCTTGATAATGTGAGAAATCATGAAAGCGCTTGGAAGTTCACCATTTTTTCACAATTGCAGACAAGCAATCTTAACAATGGAAGACAAGCCACGGGTGGAGAAAATCTCAAGCTCAAGTACTTTCACACTTCTCAGTGCATCATCAGGAGCTGTGCAATGTTGCAAGGGCAGCAACAGGAAAAAATGAAGGGAAGTTTTTTCAGAGTAAGGTAGCGCAGGGTGGTACCCGCGAGGATCTCACTCTGAATGTTAATGTGGAACCTCAGTACTCGAACAGCTCTGTACTAGAACAATTCGGTAAAAAAATCGCTGGGTAGTCGACCGTTTGCTTGGCACTCGACCAAACAAAGTCGACCTGCCACAACACGTGCGTCAGTCTCCCCGCAGTTATCGCTCAGTCCAAAACTCCGCTGAACTTCACTGTAAACTATTTCGTGTTTCTTCACATTTTTTGGATTTTTTTTTTTATATTATTTGTATAAATAAGTCATCATGGGGCCTAAGAAGATTAATGATAACAGCCAACCAAAAAGAAAATTAGTCAGAGCTGTAAACCATTCCAAATCATCTCTATTTCTACAATATATCTTTCATTCTATCACATGAGACCAAGAAAACGAAAATACAATCATAAATACCATACGAAAATACACCGCAAATTCGCTATAAGTGTATTTTGGGGGTCTGAAACGGATTAATCTAATTTTCATTATTCCTTTTGGGAAAAATTCGTTCAGAACTCGAACAGATCGGCACTCGAACAGCCTTCAGGAACGAATTAAGTTCGAGTACCGAGGTTCCACTGTACATGTCGTGCCGAATAGGTAAAACTGGTCAATTAGCAAGAACTCATTTAAAATTAAGTCACTTCTAAAAAAAATTTCTTATACGTTTAAAGATATATATTTTTCATTTATGTTAATGTAAAAATTAATAATTTTGTACCAAAAGAACCTAAGAAAAAGTTACCTAATCTTATAACAAGCTCAATTTAATTTAGCCTAAGCCAACTAAATATATTTTAGATAAGTTTAGAATGATTTTTGCGAAATTATTGCATATACAAATTTTCGCTTGCCTTATTCCGCGTTGCTATTTAAGCCAAAATAGCAAGTTTTACCTATTCGGCACGACATATATATATATATATGCAAACAATCGCAGACGAGCGATCTTAACTATGCAAACCAAGCCACGGGGGGTGGGAATCTTTAGCTCAAGTACTTTCACACTTCTGAGTGCGTCATCAGGAGCTTTGCAATGTTGCAAGAGAGCAACTAAAGCAGGGAGAGAGTTCTCAGAGTAGCGTAGTGCGGATGTGTCACCGTCCACGGTTTCCCGTAGAGAACTCTCCCTGCTTTAGTTGCTCTCTTGCAACATTGCAAAGCTCCTGATGACGCACTCAGAAGTGTGAAAGTACTTGAGCTAAGAATTCCTGTCTTTCATATATATATATGCAGAATTTCTTGAAAAAACGTTGTTTGGGTGATCACTATGGTACAACAAACTATGTACAATTGAATAAAGGCCAAAAGAATATAGCTATTTCTTTTACTGTCAGCGTGTGATAAAAGAAAAAGATTTAAACTCATACTTGGATTTCCAAATTTTTTTTATAAAAGAACTATTACAGCAATATATATATATATCTTTGAATTGATGAAGCGAACGCTTTAACTGCAATAATCATCAAAGTAAGATTATAAACGTGTGTACAGGAGGGCTTAAGGGGCACGTCAGTTCCCCCGTTTTTTAATATACAATTTTTCCCATATAATCTACCTTGTCTATAATTACTATCGCATTTGCTTTGTCCCAAAAGATTTGTTAAGTTATACCATGAATTAAGGAAAGATCCTGGACTACACCTTACGAAAGCAGACAAAGCAAATGTGATAGTAATTATGGAGAAGGTAGATTATAGGGAAAAATAACATATTAGGAGACGGAAACTCACGCGCCTCTTAAAGATCTGTACACAAATAACCTTACGACAACGTTTCGGTCCGACTTGAAGCATTAAGTGTTGTTTCAGTCACGGTATTCACACGCACTCAAACATTCTCACGCTCACCTCCATATATCAAAGAATTCAAAACAAAACAAAAACGGCAAAGCCAGTGGATACAGAAACCAGGGTGAGGTAAACTGATACAGCAACATACAGGTCACTCAAAAAAATTAAATTTGTTTAACTGAACAGCCTACAACTGGGTAAGGTTCTAAAATACATACTACGATAACAGCGTAATGGAGTGAGAGAAAGTGTAAAATTAACCCAGTGAAGAGCAGCAGTGCCATCAGCACAATAAGAAAACAGTGTCAGTACAACATACTTGGCCCCACTCTTCAACCTAATACTAACAGATGTTAGGAATACTGCAGGGACAAGTGTGGAAGTTCTCAACCAGGCTGTGATGGCTTTGTAAGCCAACGAACCGCCAACAGCAACAGACTGGTTCAACACGCAACCAGCAAGTCTGGCCCCAGACTTATCTGCGAAAATTAAAAAAAAACATGAAAGTGGTCACAGATATATACCTGAAGTCTACGCAGACTTGTAGATACTAGTTCTGATTGCAAGCTGTTATTCTTAACCACACCAATGATTTACAATATTGTGAAATTCTCATTTCAAACACTGACCCCCCTGTGTTCACCCCCTGTTTCCTAGAAGGGAAGACCACTCACTAAGGAGAACCTCTTAACACTTTTCTTGGCTACTCTGCTTCAACACTTACTGTTCCTGGCATAATTTGGTCAAGCTTGTTTTTCATTTGACTGGTGCCAAGAACCATTGCTTGTAGGCACTGAGCGCTATCATAATATGTAACTAAGAGTGCCTTGGAGCAGACAACTCAAGGTAAGTTCATCACATAAGCATATTATTATTTATCATCGAATGGGGACCTTTAAATGGTTGTCTGATCCCCCCCCCCCCACACACACACACCAACTTTCCGTTATTTCGCTTCTAACGCCAAAAGGCTTCAGTCGATGGGGTTTACATTTTCAAGCGTAGTGTTGTACAGTGACTAGGACAACATTCTGAGAACAACAGGCATATGCAAAAGTGCCTTGTAATAAAAGCTGTTGAACCCATTCCCAGCATCCTGGAGTGATTCTAATAACGTCCAGACCCTCAGCGGTGCAGCTTCAAATGTTCATAAACGGCGCCTCATAATCTGACAACGACGGAAAGCGAAATTGGTGGTATAGATCTGCCAATTTTTGTATAAAACAGTGAAATTTTCATTGTCGTTAAATCACGTTAAACATAATTGAGTTTAATTCTTCAGAATAGCTTAAATATTTAACGGCCGATGTGTCTTACTGCCAAGAATGTTTGAGTGCTGCCAGATTTGTCAGTGCACTTAATTTGTTATGAAACTTGGAATGCTTGTAATAACTGGAGAATGTCTCTTCTGGTCGGCATCAAACTTCCAGCCCTGTTGAGTTTCCCGGAAGCAAGGTTTGATTGTTAATGGCTTCTATAGGTCACAATTTTATTAAATAAACAGTGATATTAATTCCATAAGTAAAGAATGCCTAGTCTTATTAACTTCAACATATTAACGTTGATATTTGCTGTAAGAAAAATGACACGCTATGTTTACATTGTTTAGGTGTAAACTTGAAATTTTAATGAGCTTGTTAAAAACGTGCAGTCGTTGGATACAGAGTAATTACTGGAGAATGCCTTTTCTGATAGGCTTCAAATTTTCAGTGTTGGTGGAAATTTTTAAAAGAAAGCTTGGCTTTCACTTTCAGCTACGTAAATTTTAAATTGCCAATTTTATTAAACAGTTTTCCAATTAATTACTTGAGAATGCCTCTTTTGGTCGGGTTCAAACCCAGAAATGCTAGCATATCTTAAGTGAAAGTATTTCTGTATAGAATTTGGGATTTATATGTGCTAATTATAAATTTTACTTTTTTCTTTTATTAATCTGAACTTTTTTAAAACTATATACTTTTTGTCTTAAGAGGATTGTAGAAATTTTAAATAGAACAGAACTGCAAAAAAGAAAACTGAGAAATATTAAAAACTCGCATTTTTATACTATTTTCTTTTTATTTTCACGAGTTTTGTGACCTTAATACTGAAGGTGATGTCAGAGCTGCCACAGCGAGCTACTGAAGGTCATGTCACAGCTGCCACAGCGAGCTACTGAAGGTGATGTCACAGCTGCCACAGCGAGCTACTGAAGGTCATGTCACAGCGAGCTACTGAAGGTCATGTCACAGCTGCCACAGCGAGCTACTGAAGGTCATGTCAGAGCTACCACAGCGAGCTACTGAAGGTCATGTCAGAGCTGCCACAGCAAGCTACTGAAGGTCATGACAGCTGCCACAGCGAGCTACTGAAGGTGATGTCAGAGCTGCCCCAGCGAGCTACTGAAGGTGATGTCAGAGCTGCCCCAGCGAGCTACTGAAGGTGATGTCAGAGCTGCCCCAGCGAGCTACTGAAGGTCATGTCAGAGCTGCCACAGCAAGCTACTGAAGGTCATGACAGCTGCCACAGCGAGCTACTGAAGGTGATGTCAGAGCTGCCACAGCGAGCTACTGAAGGTGATGTCACAGCTGCCACAGCGAGCTACTGAAGGTGATGTCAGAGCTGCCACAGCAAGCTACTGAAGGTGATGTCAGAGCTGCCCCAGCGAGCTACTGAAGGTGATGTCAGAGCTGCCCCAGCGAGCTACTGAAGGTGATGTCAGAGCTGCCACAGCGAGCTACTGAAGGTGATGTCAGAGCTGCCACAGCGAGCTACTGAAGGTGATGTCAGAGCTGCACAGCGAGCTACTGAAGGTGATGTCAGAGCTGCCACAGCGAGCTACTGAAGGTGATGTCAGAGCTGCCACAGCGAGCTACTGAAGGTGATGTCAGAGCTGCCACAGCGAGCTACTGAAGGTGATGTCAGAGCTGCCACAGCGAGCTACTGAAGGTGATGTCAGAGCTGCCACAGCGAGCTACTGAAGGTGATGTCAAGCTCCACAGCGAGCTACTGAAGGTGATGTCAAGCTGCCACAGCGAGCTACTGAAGGTGATGTCACAGCTGCCACAGCGAGCTACTGAAGGTGATGTCAGAGCTGCCACAGCGAGCTACTGAAGGTGATGTCAGAGCTGCCAAAGCGAGCTACTGAAGGTGATGTCAGAGCTGCCACAGCAGCTACTGAAGGTGATGTCAGAGCTGCCACAGCGAGCTACTGAAGGTGATGTCAGAGCTGCCACAGCAGCTACTGAAGGTGATGTCAGAGCTGCCACAGCGAGCTACTGAAGGTGATGTCAGAGCTCCACAGCGAGCTACTGAAGGTGATGTCAGAGCTGCCACAGCGAGCTACTGAAGGTGATGTCAAGCTGCCACAGCGAGCTACTGAAGGTGATGTCAGAGCTGCCACAGCGAGCTACTGAAGGTGATGTCAGAGCTGCCACAGCGAGCTACTGAAGGTGATGTCACAGCTGCCACAGCAAGCTACTGAAGGTGATGTCACAGCTGCCACAGCGAGCTACTGAAGGTGATGTCAGAGCTGCCACAGCGAGCTACTGAAGGTGATGTCAAGCTGCCACAGCGAGCTTACTGAAGGTGATGTCAGAGCTGCCACAGCGAGCTACTGAAGGTGATGTCAGAGCTGCCACAGCGAGCTACTGAAGGTGATGTCAGAGCTGCCACAGCGAGCTACTGAAGGTGATGTCACAGCTGCCACAGCGAGCTACTGAAGGTGATGTCACAGCTGCCACAGCGAGCTACTGAAGGTGATGTCACAGCTGCCACAGCGAGCTACTGAAGGTGATGTCACAGCTGCCACAGCGAGCTACTGAAGGTGATGTCACAGCTGCCACAGCGAGCTACTGAAGGTGATGTCACAGCTGCCACAGCGAGCTACTGAAGGTGATGTCAGAGCTGCCACAGCGAGCTACTGAAGGTGATGTCACAGCTGCCACAGCGAGCTACTGAAGGTGATGTCAGAGCTACCACAGCGAGCTACTGAAGGTGATGTCAGAGCTGCCACAGCGAGCTACTGAAGGTGATGTCACAGCTGCCACAGCGAGCTACTGAAGGTGATGTCTGAGTTCCACAGCGAGCTACTGAAGGTGATGTCACAGCTGCCACAGCGGCTACTGAAGGTGATGTCAGCTGACAGCGAGCTACTGAAGGTGATGTCACAGCTGCCACAGCGAGCTACTGAAGGTGATGTCACAGCTGCCACAGCGAGCTACTGAAGGTGATGTCACAGCTGCCACAGCGAGCTACTGAAGGTGATGTCACAGCTGCCACAGCGAGCTACTGAAGGTGATGTCACAGCTGCCACAGCGAGCTACTGAAGGTGATGTCACAGCTGCCACAGCGAGCTACTGAAGGTGATGTCACAGCTGCCACAGCGAGCTACTGAAGGTGATGTCACAGCTGCCACAGCGAGCTACTGAAGGTGATGTCAGAGCTGCCACAGCGAGCTACTGAAGGTGATGTCAGAGCTGCCACAGCGAGCTACTGAAGGTGATGTCAGAGCTGCCACAGCGAGCTACTGAAGGTGATGTCAGAGCTGCCACAGCGAGCTACTGAAGGTGATGTCAGAGCTGCCACAGCGAGCTACTGAAGGTGATGTCACAGCTGCCACAGCGAGCTACTGAAGGTGATGTCAGAGCTGCCACAGCGAGCTACTGAAGGTGATGTCAGAGCTGCCACAGCGAGCTACTGAAGGTGATGTCAGAGCTGCCACAGCGAGCTACTGAAGGTGATGTCAGAGCTGCCACAGCGAGCTACTGAAGGTGATGTCAGAGCTGCCACAGCGAGCTACTGAAGGTGATGTCAGAGCTGCCACAGCGAGCTACTGAAGGTGATGTCACAGCTGCCACAGCGAGCTACTGAAGGTGATGTCAGAGCTGCCACAGCGAGCTACTGAAGGTGATGTCACAGCTGCCACAGCGAGCTACTGAAGGTGATGTCAGAGCTGCCACAGCGAGCTACTGAAGGTGATGTCAGAGCTGCCACAGCGAGCTACTGAAGGTGATGTCACAGCTGCCACAGCGAGCTACTGAAGGTGATGTCAGAGCTGCCACAGCGAGCTACTGAAGGTGATGTCACAGCTGCCACAGCGAGTTACTGAAGGTGATGTCAGAGCTGCCACAGCGAGCTACTGAAGGTGATGTCAGAGCTGCCACAGCGAGCTACTGAAGGTGATGTCAGAGCTGCCACAGCGAGCTACTGAAGGTGATGTCACAGCTGCCACAGCGAGCTACTGAAGGTGATGTCACAGCTGCCACAGCGAGCTACTGAAGGTGATGTCACAGCTGCCACAGCGAGCTACTGAAGGTGATGTCACAGCTGCCACAGCGAGCTACTGAAGGTGATGTCACAGCTGCCACAGCGAGCTACTGAAGGTGATGTCACAGCTGCCACAGCGAGCTACAGTCTCCACTTCTCTAAACTTCAAGCATTTCCTTTGTAACTTCGGAACGCCTTATCCAATCGGCTTCAAATTTTCAACCCCGGTCAACTACTATGCTATCCGGGCATACCTTCCCCGGATTGCGCAGTGACCGAAATACAGATAGATAATAATAATAATAATAATAATAATAATAATAAATTTTATTACATTCATGAGGAAGCGCTTAACTGGGGATCACAGTGCCTGGGGAACTGCGAGGTCATCAGGTTTGATCCAGGGAACGATAGCTACAATCCAATAGATAAAGAGCCCATCAAATTTATCGAAGATTCCTGGTTGAAGGCAGTAGAGGAGCCAGCACGGGATGTTGGAGAGGAGGCTGGCAGCTTCCAGAGTGTAACAACAAAGGAAGACCGTCCACTCATATTGAGCGGCGCCCGGCAGCTAGGTCAGCTCTGGGGAAAGGCAGGGAGGCGTAGACTGCTACTACGGTGGTGGTGGCGGCGGTTGTTGCTGCTGCTACTACTGCGGCGGTGACAGAGGCGGCTGCTGCTGTTACTACTTCTATTACTACCATTGTTTATAATATTGCTGCTGAAGAAGAATGAGACGCTTGTGCAACATTTGGGAATCTTTAATGTTGAAACGTTTCGCCAACCAGTGGTTTCTTCAGTCCAGTGCAGAGAAGAACGATGGAAGATGAGGAGTTTGAGGTAATCAGTCCCTCAGGCTGGAGTCGATGTGTTCAGTCCATCAATCTTGAAAAATGTACAGCACATGCGCGGAGAAGTGGTTTATATGCTGCTGTCAAGTGAGTTCCCAAATATTACACAAGTTTCTCAAGTCTTCAACTTGTCGCTTTTGTAAATCATTTACATCACATCTGTCAGACATAACAACATCTTGGAATCTCGATACAGCCAATTCTTCAACGCTTGCCTAACCTACACACTTGATCTACTAACACAAGTGGATTTGTCCACTGGTGAATCCGCCTACTGCTACTTCCACTCTCCTGACTGTAATATATAAGCCACTTCTCCTACTGACTCCAGACTGAGGGACTGATTATCTCATACTTCCCATCTTGCACCGTTATTCTCTGTGTTGGACTCAAGTAAACACTGGCTGCCGAAAACTTTAAACTATAAAGGTTCCCAGATGTTGTACGTCTCTTTCTTCAACCATTCACATCAGTACTACTGCTGCTACTATTACTACTACTGCTGCTGCTACTGCTGCTATTACTACTGCTGCTGCTACTATTACTACTGCTGCTGCTACTATTACTGCTGCTGCTGCTACTATTACTACTGCTGCTGCTACTATTACTACTGCTACTGCTATTATTACTACTACTGCTGCTGCTGCTACTATTACTACTGCTGCTGCTACTATTACTACTGCTGCTGCTACTATTACTACTGCTGCTGCTGCTGTTATTACTACTGCTGCTGCTACTATTACTACTGCTGCTGCTACTATTACTGCTGCTGCTGCTACTATTACTACTGCTGCTGCTACTATTACTACTGCTGCTGCTACTATTACTACTCTGCATCTACTGCTGCTACTATTACTACTGCTGCTGCTACTATTACTACTGCTGCTGCTACTATTACTACTGCTGCTGCTATTACTACTGCTGCTGCTACTATTACTACTGCTGCTGCTACTATTACTACTGCTGCTGCTACTATTACTGCTGCTGCTGCTACTATTACTACTGCTGCTGCTCTGTACTACGCTATTACTACTGCGCTGACTATGCTGCTATTACTCTGCTGCTGCTCTTCTGCATTACCTGCTGCTGTACATTACTACTCTGCTTTCTGCTGCTACGCTGCTATTACTACTGCTACTGCTATTATTACTACCTGCTGCTGCTATTACTACTACTGCTGCTATTACTGCTGCTGCTGCTGCTATTACTACTACTGCTGCTATTACTCTGCTGCTGCTGCTATTACTACTACTGCTGCTATTACTCGCTGCTGCGCTATTACTACTGCTGCTGCTATTACGCTGCGCGCGCACTATTCTACTGCTGCTGCTATTACCTGCTGCACGCTATTACTCTACTGCTGCTGCTATTACTACTGCTGCTGCTGCTGCTATTACTACTGCTGCTGCTATTACTACGGCTGCTGCTACTATTACTACTGCTGCTGTTACTATTACTACTGCTGCTGTTACTATTACTACTACTACTACTGCTGCTGCCATTATTACACAAGAATATTATATTTATATAAATGCTGCTCGGTGCTTCCTTTAGACCTGCAGCCTTGTACAATCCAGTCTCGCGAGAATTACTCCACCACCGCTACCAAACATAATACTTCGCCCCTACCACTACTACCAACAGTATCACCATTCCCCTCCCTCCCGCAACACTATCCCCACTACCACTACTATCCCTCCCTTTACTACCAGCACAAATACCCTATTACCATCACGCGCAACAGCACAACACTACCACTACTACCATCACCAGCAACAACTACCAAACCTACCGCTCACTACCATTTACCACACGCATCCCACCAGCATTAACACAGCTGTCTGTATACACCCGGGCCTCTGTACATTATACGCCCTAACCGCTGTACATGTATACACCCTGCCGCTGCATGTATAACACCTGCCGCTGTTCATTATACACGGCCAGCTGTTCATTACACCCAGCCGATGCTGTAAAACCACCGAGGCCGCCGCTGTATTACCAAACCAGCTGCACTGTATAACTCCAGGCCAGCTGTCATTATAACACTGCTTTACATGCCCTAGCTGGTCAAGTATACACACCCAGGTACCAGCTGTAAATGCATAACTACCCAGGACCATGACTGTATAATATCCAGACCAGCTGTTCATGTTAACCTCGGCCAGCTATTATTATAAATCCAGTACCACTGCTGCAGTACTAACACACCCAGGACCACCGTTCAACTAACACCCCTAGACCACTTCATGTATACACCCAGGACCAGCTGTTCATGTATCACCCAGGACCACTTTATATCACCACCATCCCAGACCACTGTTCATGTATAACACCCAGACCAGCTTTCATGAAACACTCCAGGACCACCGTCACGTATAACAACCAAGACCAAGCACTACCACCACTACAGTACCACTTCAGTATAACACCCAGACCAGCTGTTCATGTATAACACCCAGGACCAGCTGTTCATGTATAACACCCAGAACCAGCTGTCATGTATAACACCCAGAACCAGCTGTCATGTATAACACCCAGACCAGCTGTTCATGTATAACACCCAGGACCAGCTGTTCATGTATAACACCCAGGACCAGCTGTTCATGTATAACACCCAGGACCAGCTGTTATGTATAACACACCAGGACCAGCTGTTTATGTATAACACTCCAGGACCAGCTGTTATGTATAACACCCAGGACCAGCTGTTCAGTATAACACCCAGGACCAGCTGTTCATGATAACACCCAGGACCAGCTGTTCATGTATAACACCCAGGACCAGCTGTTTATGTATAACACCCAGGACCAGCTGTTCATGTATAACACCCAGGACCAGCTGTTCATGTCGACTAAACACCCAGGACCAGCTGTTCATGTATAACCCCGGACCACATACACAGGACCAGCTGTTTATGTATAACACCCAGGACCAGCTGTTCATGGTATAACACCCAGGACCAGCTGTTATGTATAACACCCAGGACCAGCTGTTCATGTCATAACACCCAGGACCAGCTGTTTATGTATAACACCCAGGACCAGCTGTTATGTATAACACCCAGGACCAGCTTTTTTCATTATGTATAACACCCAGACCAGCTGTTTATGTATAACACCCAGGACCAGCTGTTTATGTATAACACCCAGGACCAGCTGTTTATGATAACACCCAGGACCAGCTGTTATATAACCCCAGACCACTGTTTATGTATAACACCCAGGACCAGCTGTTTATGTATAACACCCAGGACCAGCTGTTTATGTATAACACCCAGGACCAGCTGTTTATGTATAACACCTTACCACTAGGACCAGCTGTTTATGTATAACACCCAGGACCAACGCAACACCCAGGACCCTGTTTATGTATAACACCCAGGACCAGCTGTTTATGTATAACACCCAGGACCAGCTGTTTATGTATAACACCCAGGACCAGCTGTTTATGTATAACACCACCATGATGCAACCAGCTGTTTATGTATAACACCCAGGACCAGCTGTTTATGTATAACACCCAGGACCAGCTGTTTATGTATAACACCCAGGACCAGCTGTTTATGTATAACACCCAGGACCAGCTGTTTATGTATAACACCCAGGACCAGCTGTTATGTATAACACCCAGGACCAGCTGTTATGTATAACACCAGGACCAGCTTTTTATGTATAACACCCAGGACCAGCTGTTTATGTATAACACCCGGGACCAGCTTTTATGTATACACCAGACCATGTTTATGTATAACACCCAGGACCAGCTGTTTATGTATAACACCCAGGACCAGCTGTTTATGTATAACACCCAGGACCAGCTGTTTATGTATAACACCCAGGACCAGCTGTTTATGTATAACACCCAGGACCAGCTGTTTATGTATAACACCCAGGACCAGCTGTTTATGTATAACACCCAGGACCAGCTGTTTATGTATAACACCCAGGACCAGCTGTTTATGTAACACCCACCAGTTTATGTATAACACCCAGACAGCTGTTTATGTATAACACCCAGGACCAGCTGTTTATGTATAACACCCAGGACCAGCTGTTTATGTATAACACCCAGGACCAGCTGTTTATGTATAACACCCAGGACCAGCTGTTTATGTATAACACCCAGGACCAGCTGTTTATGTATAACACCCAGGACCAGCTGTTTATGTATAACACCCAGGCCACTGTTTTGATAACACCCAGACCAGCTGTTCATGTATAACACCCAGGACCAGCTGTTTATGTATAACACCCAGGTCCAGCTGTTTATGTATAACACCCAGGACCAACTGTTTATGTATAACACCCAGGTCCAGCTGTTTATGTATAACACCCAGGTCCAGCTGTTTATGTATAACACCCAGGACCAACTGTTTATGTATAACACCCAGGACCAGCTGTTTATGTATAACACCCAGGACCAGCTGTTTATGTATAACACCCAGGACCAGCTGTTCATGTATAACACCCAGGACCAGCTGTTTATGTATAACACCCAGGACCAGCTGTTTATGTATAACACCCAGGACCAGCTGTTTATGTATAACACCCAGGACCAGCTGTTTATGTATAACACCCAGGACCAGCTGTTTATGTATAACACCCAGGACCAGCTGTTTATGTATAACACCCAGGACCAGCTGTTTATGTATAACACCCAGGACCAGCTGTTCATGTATAACACCCAGGACCAGCTGTTTATGTATAACACCCAGGACCAGCTGTTCATGTATAACACCCAGGACCAGCTGTTTATGTATAACACCCAGGACCAGCTGTTTATGTATAACACCCAGGACCAGCTGTTCATGTATAACACCCAGGACCAGCTGTTTATGTATAACACCCAGGACCAGCTGTTTATGTATAACACCCAGGACCAGCTGTTCATGTATAACACCCAGGACCAGCTGTTTATGTATAACACCCAGGACCAGCTGTTTATGTATAACACCCAGGACCAGCTGTTTATGTATAACACCCAGGACCAGCTGTTCATGTATAACACTCAGGTCCAGCTGTTTATGTATAACACCCAGGACCAGCTGTTCATGTATAACACCCAGGACCAGCTGTTCATGTATAACACCCAGGACCAGCTGTTCATGTATAACACCCAGGACCAGCTGTTCATGTATAACACCCAGGACCAGCTGTTTATGTATAACACCCAGGACCAGCTGTTTATGTATAACACCCAGGACCAGCTGTTCATGTATAACACCCAGGACCAGCTGTTTATGTATAACACCCAGGACCAGCTGTTTATGTATAACACCCAGGACCAGCTGTTCATGTATAACACCCAGGACCAGCTGTTTATGTATAACACCCAGGACCAGCTGTTCATGTATAACACCCAGGACCAGCTGTTCATGTATAACACCCAGGACCAGCTGTTCATGTATAACACCCAGGACCAGCTGTTCATGTATAACACCCAGGACCAACTGTTCATGTATAACACCCAGGACCAGCTGTTCATGTATAACACCCAGGACCAGCTGTTTATGTATAACACCCAGGACCAGCTGTTCATGTATAACACTCAGGACCAGCTGTTTATGTATAACACTCAGGACCAGCTGTTTATGTATAACACCCAGGACCAGCTGTTCATGTATAACACTCAGGACCAGCTGTTCATGTATAACACTCAGGACCAGCTGTTTATGTATAACACTCAGGACCAGCTGTTTATGTATAACACCCAGGACCAGCTGTTCATGTATAACACCCAGGTCCAGCTGTTCATGTATAACACCCAGGACCAGCTGTTCATGTATAACACCCAGGACCAGCTGTTCATGTATAACACTCAGGACCAGCTGTTCATGTATAACACTCAGGACCAGCTGTTCATGTATAACACCCAGGTCCAGCTGTTCATGTATAACACTCAGGTCCAGCTTCTAACGTCCTACAAAAAAATCGCCGCTAAATATATTCTTTCTTTCAGTATTTACATCATTGTTAATGTAGCAGTTGACAATGCCACTACCTACATGCAATGCCCCTACCTACATGCAATGCCCCTACCTACATGCAATGACCCTACCTACATGCAATGCCCCTACCTACATGCAATGCCCCTACCTACATGCAATGCCACTACCTACATGCAATGCCCCTACCTACATGCAATACCCCTACCTACATACAATGCCCCTACCTACATGCAATGCCCCTACCTACATGCAATGCCCCTACCTACATGCAATGCCCCTACCTACATGCAATGCCCCTACCTACATACAGTACCACTACCTACATACAATACCACTACCTACATACAGTATCAATACCTACATACAATGCCCCTACCTACATGCAATGACCCTACCTACATACAGTACCACTACCTACATACAGTACCACTACCTACATACAGTATCAATACCTACATGTAATGCCCCTACCTACATGCAATGACCCTACCTACATACAGTACCACTACCTACATACAGTACCACTACCTACATACAGTATCAATACCTACATGCAATGCCCCTACCTACATGCAATGCCCCTACCTACATGCAATGCCCCTACCTACATACAGTACCACTACCTACATACAGTACCACTACCTACATATAGTATCAATACCTACATGCAATGCCCCTACCTACATGCAATGGCCCTACCTACATACAGTACCACTACCTACATACAGTACCACTACCTACATGCAATGCCCCTACCTACATGCAATGCCCCTACCTACATACAGTACCACTACCTACATACAGTACCACTACCTACATGCAATGCCCCTACCTACATGCAATGCCCCTACCTACATGCAATGCCCCTACCTACATGCAATGCCCCTACCTACATGCAATGCCCCTACCTACATACAGTACCACTACCTACATACGGTACCACTACCTACATGCAATGCCCCTACCTACATGCAATGCCCCTACCTACATGCAATGCCCCTACCTACATGCAATGCCCCTACCTACATGCAATGCCCCTACCTACATACAGTACCACTACCTACATACACTACCACTACCTACATGCAATGCCCCTACCTACATGCAATGCCCCTACCTACATGCAATGCCCCTACCTACATGCAATGCCCTTACCTACATGCAATGCCCCTACCTACATGCAATGCCCCTACCTACATGCAATGCCCCTACCTACATGCAATGCCCCTACCTACATGCAATGCCCCTACCTACATACAGTACCACTACCTACATACAGTATCAATACCTACATACAATGCCCCTACTTACATGCAATGCCCCTACCTACATACAGTACCACTACCTACATACAGTACCACTACCTACATACAGTACCACTACCTACATACAATGCCACAATTTCACTAATATAAAGACATTTGTCTTTGCAAACATACAGGGTCTAAAGTCGTCATAAAACAACAAAATTCCTTACATCAAGGGACTGCTCACGGAGTCAAATGCAATGTTTGCAGCATTCACAGAGACCCACATAAAGGATCATTATGACAAAGAAATATGGATCCCAGGTTATAACCTATTCAGATGCGAGAGACTAAACAGGCAACAAGGGGGTTGGCCTGTACGTCACAGAGTCGCTCATTTGCTCAGAACTACTAAACACCTCAAATTATGTAGTTGAAATTTTGGCGGTAAAGACTGAAAACCAAAACTTTGTCACTGTGGTGGTACACAAGCCTCCAGACGCAACTTCCCAGCAATTCCAGGAGCAGCTTTTGAAAATTGACCACTGTTTAGAAATTCTCCCAACTCCTGCCCCAAACATCTTACTACTAGGATATTACAACTTGAGACACCTAAAATGGAGGAGTATAGCAAACAACGTTTTAGCAGAGATCACCCCAGGAGGCAGCGCAGATGAAAATTCACACACACACGAACTATTAAATCTCTGCGCCAAATTCACCTTAAACCAGCAAATATTAGAGCCTACAAGACTAGAAAATACGCTGGACCTCATCTTCACTAACAACGACGATCTGATATGTAATATAACCGTATCAAAGACAATACACTCAGATCACAACATAATAAAGGTACAGTCATGTATGCACAGGTCTCCTGACCAGCAAAATGTGATCAGTCATGAAGATCTCTTCACAAAATTCAATTTCAATAAAAACATACAATGGGATCAAGTCAACCATGTCCTAAATGAGACAAACTGGGAAGATATCCTAAACAACCCGGATCCGAACATTTACCTAGAAAAAATGAACTCAGTTGTTCTTGAGATCTGCTCAAGACACATTCAATTAAGACAAAATAAAGAGAAGATGTAAACTAGAGAGAGACGCTCCCTATATAGACGAAGGCGAAGAGTCACTGAGCTGCTGAGAGGGGCCAATATATCTGAAATACGAAGGGAGGCACTGGTCAATAAAATTGCAAATATCGCACTTAAGCTGAAGGAATCTTACAGGAGACATGAATCACAGGAAGAACTAAAAGCCATAAAGGAAATTGAAAAAAAACCAGACATAGCCCCACTCCACAAGGGTGGCAGTAAAGCAATTGCAAAGAACTACAGACCGGTAGCACTAACATCCCATTTCATAAAAATCTTTGAGAGGGTTCTAAGAAGCAAGATCGCCAACCACCTAGATACCCATCAACTACACAACCCAGGGCAACACGGGTTTAGAGCAGGTCGCTCCTGTCTGTCCCAGCTACTAGACCAATATGACAAGGTCCTGGATGCTGTAGAGGATAAACAAAATACAGATGTAGTATACACCGACTTTGCAAAAGCTTTCGACAAATGTGACCATGGTGTAATAGCACACAAAATGCGTGATAAAGGAATAACAGGAAAAGTTGGTAGATGGATCTATAACTTCCTGACAAATATAACACAAAGAGTAATAGTAAACAGAGTAAAGTCCCAGGCAGCCACAGTGAAAAGCTCTGTTCCACAAGGCACAGTACTCGCTCCCATTCTATTCCTCATCCTCATTTTTGACACAGAGATGTAAGCCATAGCTCCGTGTCTTCCTTTGTGGATGACACCCGGATTGCCATGGGAGTGACCTCCATCGAAGACATCGCAACACTCCAAGCGGACATCAACCAAATCTTCAAATAGGCCACTCAAAACAATATGAAGTTCAACGAGGAGAAATTTCAACTACTAAGATATGGAAAACTTGAGGAAATAAAAAATGTATCAGGGTATACGACAAAATCTAACCATACAATAGAGCGAAAAAGTAATGTGAAGGACCTGTGAGTGATAATGTCAAGAGGATCTCGCCTTCAAAGACCACAACAACGTATCTACCGCATCTGCTAGGAAAACAATAGGATGGATAATGAGAACCATCAAAACTATGGACGCCAAGCTCATGATGATTGTCTTCAATCGCTTCTCTCTAGGCTGGAATACTGCTGTACACTAACGGCCCCCTTCAAGGCTGGCGACATTGCTGACCTGGAGAGTGTACAAAGAACTTTCACGGCACACATAAATACGGTAAGGCACCTAAATTACTGGGAACGATCGAAGGTCCTTGATCTGTATTCCCTGGAATGCAGGCGAGAGAGACACATGATAATATACACACGGAAGGTCCTGGAGGGATTGGTACCAAACCTGCATTCGAAAATCACTCCCTATGAAAGCAAAAGACTCGGCAGGAGATGCAACATTCCCCCAATGAAAAGCAGGGGAGCCACGTACATTGGGAGACAACACAATAAGTGTCCAGGCCCCAAGACTGTTCAACAGCCTCCCAGCATACATAAGGGGGATTACCAATAGACCCCTGGCTGTTTTCAAGAGGGCACTGAATAGGCACCTAAAGTCAGTACCTGACCAACCGGGCTGTGGTTAGTACGTCAGTTTGCGTGCGGCCAGCAGTAACAGCCTGGTTGATCAGACCCTGATCCACCATGAGGCCTGGCCAGTCCCAGACCGAGCGGCGGGGGCGTTGACACCCCGAAACCCTCTCCAGGTAAACCTATATATAATGCCACTACCTACATACAATGCCCCTACCTACATACAATGCCAGTACCTACATACAGTACCACTACCTACATACAATGCCACTACCTACATACAATGCCACTACCTACATCCAATGCCATTACCTACATACAATGCCACTACCTACATACAGTGCCACTACCTGCATACAATGTCAGTACCTACATACAGTGCCAGTACCTACATACAATGCTCCTACCTACATACAGTGCCACTACCTACATACAGAATTACTACCTACATACAATGCCAGTACCTACATACAATGTCAGTTCCTGCATACAGTGCCACTACCTATATACAATGCCACTACCTACATACAATGCCATTACCTACATACAATGCCAGTACCTACATACATTACCACTACCTACATACAGTGCAACTACCTACATACAATGCCAGTACCTACATACAGTGCCACTACCTACATACAGTGCCAGTACCTACATACAATGCCAGTACCTACATACAATGCCAGTACCTATATACAGTCCCACTACCTACATACAATGTCACTACCTACATACAGTGCCAATACCTCATTACAATGCCAGTGCCTACATACAGTGCCACTACCTACATACAATGCCATTACCTACATACAGTGCCAGTACCTACATACAATGCCTGTACCTATATAGAGTGCTACTACCTACATAGTGACAGTACCTACTTACAGTGCCACTACGTACACAGTGCCACTCCACCCTGTAGGTGACATTCGACGTCCATGTTTCGACTCTTGAACTTACAAATCATGTCACTTTTTTTTGCAAGAATATGTTTTCTGTGAACGCAGTTATTCTTGCATCGTTTATTTTGCTGGTGACGCTACGACTGTTTTATTCTTTTGTATCTTCTCTGCTCCTTTTCGTTCTTTTCCATGGTTTTATTACTTTTGAATTTCTTTAATAGCTTAGGAATATTTTATTAACTTCTCGCCTTAACAGCTCCACAACCTCCTCGTATTCTCCTACGTTCTTCTTTGTTTGCAAACTAATTCCTTTGTTCGTAACTACCTTAAGACCTACCTAGATATTTTCTAAAAAAAAAAAAAATAATAAAAATGCGCAATACAGTGACTGGAAAAATACACAAATATCACTAGTGTGTAACTGGTTAATAGTCCAAGTCAGACCCAAACAATGTCCTAAGTTTCTTTGTCCTACATGCGGGTTATCTGTATATTATTATTATTATTATAATAAAAAAAACAAGTGCTGAACCTACAAGGATAATGAAGGTTATCTGTGTAGATATATTCTAAACTTTTTATTGGTAAATATTATTAGCACCTCACGTGTATACCCATAAATTCAATTTTGAAGACCCGTACAAGTTAGAAACGTGTCCTCAACTCAGGAAGGTAGTGCTGCCACCCCGCGGCTCACTCTCACACCAAGTCTCCTAAACTGTAGATGAATGGTTCAGAGAACCGACAAGTTATAAATTAGACACATATGCAACACTTGGGTATCTTTATTGAGGAAACGTTTCGCCACACAGTGGCTTCATCAGTCCAATACAAAGTAGAAAGGTGTAAGGAGAGTAGGAGTTTTGAGGTATGCAGGACAGGATGCAGGATGCAGGACTGGTCTGCAAAGTGGGTACTATAATTTATCCCCAGCATGTGCAAAGCTATGAAGATTGGGAATGAGCAAAGACCACAAACGGAGTACAGACTCAAGAAGGGAGGGTAGGGGTTAAAGGCTGCAAACCTCACTCAATGAAAACCTCGGGGGTGAGCACTGTACTGAACATATCGTCTAAGGCGCACATCAACTGAATCACTGAAGCAACATTATCATTCATGACAATACGGTATATGTCAGGCCCTTACTGGAGTATGCAGCACCGATATGGAACCCACAGTTGATCAAGTATACCAAGAAAATGTAGAAAGTGCTGAGCTAAGGGGTGTGTGGTACGAGGAAACATTCAGGGAGTTAAACCTGATGACATTTTAGGAAAGAAGGACTAGGAGTGATATGATAACATAGAAGATACTGAGAGGAATTGATAAGACAGTGATAGATTGTTCGAGGCGGGAAACAAGCACACGAGGCCACAGCTGGAGGTTGAAAATACAAATGAGTCACAGGGATATAAGGAAGCATTTCTTCAGCCTTAGGATAGTAAGGAAGAGTAACGCCTTGGACATTGTAATAGACTCAGTATCCCTACAGAGCTCTAAGAAGAGGTACGAGAAGACTCTCGAAACCCGGAGAGAGAAAACCCAGTAGCGGCCATCAAAGAGGCGGGGGCCAGAGGCTAATACATATAGGAAAGAACTGACACTTTCCTTCGGGCGCACATAAAACTAATATTACAACATGACGTCGCAATATTTCTACGTCAGCAATAATAGGTATCATTAAGGGGAAGCTGACAATAAGTATCATTATGGGAAGGCTGACAATCTGCTTACATTTACCAGGAAGAGGAAGTTATCAAGGCTAACTTAGGTTACGCTAACCTCTAGTTCCGTATTTATTCACCAGAGCGTCATCTGTGAGTGTTGGCATCTGCGTCATGTATAACTGCATTGTCTGAGTGTATCGTCTGAGTGTACAGTGTGAACTCATCGTCTGAATGCATCATATGTGTATATCATATGTGGTGTATATCGTCTGAGTGTACGTCATGTCAACTGTGAACTATATAAAGTTCATACAACGTAACACTGCCCTCAACAACGACTGCTTAATTACTGACTTATATATCGACTGTTGTAAGTGACTTATTATTCGAGTGGTTACATGAAGGACTGATGAGCCATGTTAGCCGTTTGCTGACTGACCGAATAAATGACTGCCGGGGAAACTCCTAGATTTTCTAGTGGTCATCAAATAAGCTTACTTGGTTATAAACTAGGCCTCTAAGAGGAGGTCAGACACTAGGCCTCCAGAAGGAATCAGGAACTAGGTTTCCAGCAGGGGTCAGGGACTTGGACTTCTGCAGCAGTCAGGTACTCATTGGTAGTGCTAAGGTCAAGTACTCACTGGTAGTGGAGTCAGGTACTCACTGGTAGTGCTGGGTCAGGTATTCACTGTTAGTGCTGGGGTCAGGTACTCACTGGTAATTCTGGGGTCAGGTACTCATTGGTAGTGCTATGGTCAGGAGATTGAGATCTGGAGTCACTATATCTCTCTCTCCAGTCTGATTACAAGACGCTGAGGAAACGGTTGTATTCTGGAGTACAGTTGAGATAAAATTAGAAACTAACTCTATCTCCTCAGGTAGAATCAAACTGGTAATTACCAGGTCACGAATGAGGGACGAGGGTAAACAAAAAAAAATGGAGGACTGGTTGGCTAGCCTTGATGGGATGTAGCCGTCTTGCTCTGCCCTGGGTGCTGGTTCCTCCTTACTTGCTGGGTCGGCAGTGTGCTTTGGGCTTCAGACATCAGTTCCTTCTTCCGCGCTGCACATGTTCTACGGCTCTCTGGAAAGCCGGTTCATCAACCCTGACGGAGGTGTGGCCCTCTTCACAGTATCGGCAGCGTAGTTCTCCATCTCGTCTTTTGAGGGAAAAAAATTGTTATATATTCTCTATGTGCCCAGAGTGGGCACCTTTCAGACCCAGACTCCTTGAGATAAGGCTCACTACAGCTCACGCCGTCTTGGTCCTTACTATAATAAAAGAAGGAAAGAATAGGCAAGAGTAGGTTACCTAAGGTGCTTAAAGTGGGCGTCGCCTTGGAGGTGTAAACATGACCAGCGGCATGTTTGAGGTTGTCACTAACATCTCCAACAGGAACTCGACTCTTCTCAACACCTGACATTTACCAGTGACCGGTTTCGGGAGCTTTACTCTCCAGGGATTATTTACGGTACAACGTTGTTATGTATCATCTTTCATTTTACATTTTGGAGGATGAAATCATGAAGGATGACATTATTTACTGTAGGATTCTCAATGTTTTATATGAAGCTATTAATGTTTTGTATGAGGCTTGTGTAGTCAGTGTATTGCTCTGCCGTTGGTGACGATTGTTCGTATAAGAATAATTGCCAGATTCTTGTTCTCCACTTACATTCTAAGTACTTTCTTGTATCATTTGAATACATTAAAATATTAGTGCAAACAAATGAGCCTTTCACTTATTTTCCCTTCAAATTATTTACTCAAGTTACATCTTTACAAATTATATATGAAGATCCCGAGTTAGCTAAGAAATCTGTAATGTGGGTTTATGTGCAATCTGCAACACACTATCATACTGGACAACACTACATCAAAAACCAATCACACATCATTGCTACATCACACTCGTTATTATTGACAAAACTCAACACTACTCACCATCACTCCACAAGTAACACCGATTGTATGACTTACCTGCAAAGACAAGAAAATAAAACAGATTAGATAAAGTAAATATGAAATGTATGGAGGGGAAAAACAGAGTGGTAAAGTGAGCAAGGTCCCTACAGGCATCCCGGCGGCATACCTCTGATGAGTTTCGAGAGTTTATCTACTCTCAGAGCTACATGTAAACAGTTAAAATATGGTCCACAATCATCTTCACTCAAGTCACACCAGAAGGGTAGGAGCACTTGCAAGCAAGTGGCAAGGGCTGTGCCAAAGTATCGGTGTCGGTAAATATCGGCATAAAATCTGGTATCATCCCCATCCCTACAGGTGGCTCTACCTGTAATGTGTGCGATCTTTAATCAGCTCGTCACTGAATTGTCTCAAAAGTGACGATTAGTGTTAGAGGAGGAAGCATGAACATTCATGTTCTGATGAACCTAATTTTGATGCTTGTCAGTAGCCCTCCTCCTCCTCTCCCCCACACACATACTGTTTACACTCTCAAAAGCCGTCAGATGCATCTACTTGTCTGTTACAAAATGACGGTAAAATATAAAGAGTGGGTCAAAAGTTACTACACATTATAATACCGCGACCCACAATACCAATTAATTCCATCACATCTATACATGTTATAATTTTCTATCTTTATCTCTCCGTCCAAAACATCCCTTGTGTGTGTTTCTTTAAATGCTCCGAACAGTGCAGATACTTCCATCCAGTGATGTGTCAAGCTTCAACACAGTCCAGAGAATGTTATGACCTGAGCTGCCCACACCACCATATAAAGGGAACAGTACAATACAGAGAAAGCAGGGAAAGGGAAAATGAAAATGAACAGCAATC